>VHZZ01001182.1:23041-41070 GCA_009801015.1 Silene noctiflora | reverse complement strand
ATTACAGACAGAGTTGTTTGAAAGAATGCGGGAAGAATCGACGACCCCGAATTGGGGCAGTGGACCGGAATCGGAATGACAAAAAATGATGGACTGAGAGTGGATCGAAATTAAAAATTTCAGACCAGAATTGGTATAGAAAATTCCTGTCGAAGATCATACTGGATCTGTAGAGGTGGCAATTGGGTCAGTCGGGTCGGGTTTTGGTCGGGTCAAGCCGGATCGGGTCATTCGGGTTCAGGTCAAATGATATATCGGGTCGAGTCGGGTTGGGTTTGGGTCAGGTCATTATCGGGTCCGGTTACTTAATCGCATTACTACAATTTTTAACCATTAAATTTAGTTTTTAACCTATTATTTCATTTAACTACTTCATTATTAGGTCAAACGTATCAATCTTAACACAAAATCACTTTTATTTTGTTCAAAATTAAGCTTAATAATTGTTGGGTCATCAATTTAATCGGGACGGGTCAATATCAGGTCGGGTCTGGGTCGGGTTCGGCTCTGTGATAATCGGGTCATATCGGGTTGGGTCGGTTTCGGGTCATAATATTTTCGGGTTCTGTCAGGTCAGGTTTGCTCGGGTTCGGGTCGAGTCAGACTTGCCAGCTCTATGGACCGGGTAGATCGAAAATTATCCGTATTCACCAACTTCCGTTAAATTTATAAAAGACTTTATAAACTATAAAAATAAAGAAATTGTTTGATTCTTGTTTTGAAATGGAAGGCAGAAATAATTATGAGACAGTGGACCGGGACCAAAACCGAAATGACGACCTAGGAATTAGGACAGTGAACTAGAACTGGAACGACGAAAAATAGATTAGATCAGAAAATTCCAGTCTCAAACTTAATTGGATTGGGTATATCGAAAATTGTCCGTATCTGCTTTACCTATTAAATTTAAAATCTTGTTAATATCATACCTATGAAGATAACAAAATATGTATTATTGAAGTATAGTAACGACAAATTAAGTATATTTCAACAACATTTATATAGAGTCGTATATAGTACTCCGTGTAAACTAATCTAAGGGGAAAAAAAAGTTAAAACGTAAATTCCGATCTTTCCGGTGCAATTTCGTCCGGAGTGAAATGTACCAAAAAAATGAAATCCTTATAAAGCTTGAACGGGATATTGGACCGGAATTTTTAATTCCAAGTCCGGTCCAATATCTTTTTGGTCCATTCCCGTGGATGGATGAAAAACAAGAAAAACTAAATTCTTTTTGGTCCATACCCAAAAAAAAAAATACTCCATATTTGGCTTTCTTTCCATATTTTTACTCTTTGATTGGTTTGATTTTGTGCGCTTTAAATTGCTAAATTGCTCATTTTATATTTAGTAATAAGTGGTTTTAATATGGTAATAACAAATAATTGTCATAGCCGAGGCCGATTTGCTAGTAAGTTATTAACCCCGTGTGGGTTTTTTCTAAAAAAAAAAAAAAAAAAAAAAAAAAAAAAAGGGAAGAGTCAAGGACATTGTTGACTTTGACTCCCTTAATTCTCCCAAATCGTACTAATAATCACCTTCCTCCCTGCTCAATTCACACCATAATTTCCCCAAATTCACCACGTTATTTCAATCTCAAACATTTATAATAGATAGTAAGCAATAAAAAAGGTCATGTTATGTAATAGCTTTTTACAATAAACTTGTGTAAGACCGTCTTACACGGTTATTTTTTGCACCATCTTTGTTAATTATGATCATTGTTTTTGTCACCAGCCATATACTAGCAGCATATGCTGGTTTTCTATGGGAAACAGAGGACGCTGAGGATGATCTATGCACATTGCCTCCAGTACTCCATGACACTGCCATTGCTGCTGCATTTTAGATTTCCAAGGAACGTCTTCCTTTATTGATAGTAATTTCTATAGATTACAACAATCGTGTAAAATCATGCCAAAAGTCACTGTATATTCTATACAATTGGTTTTAGAATTGCATGTGCCACAAAACATCGGAATAATTTCCATAAAACTACAAAGGAATTCACTGCTACTCTACTAACATTTCTATTTATCTGCAAGCTAAGATCATGAAAACGCTAGGTACTGAATAAAATCCAGATACCGCGAATGCAAAAGCCAGTAGTCAAATAACCAAAACTTTGTACAAATGTGATATTAATCGCCCTCTGAAAAGACATGTACACTCATTTACGCTTATAAACCCCAATTGAGGGTTACAAGACATGTCAACAGTAGCAAAATAGCCAGGAGGAGACCAAACAAAGTCCAATAGCCAGGGTATCTGCCAAACAAAGTCGAATAACCAGGGTATCTGCCTCTGCCTCCTTGTACAACTGTCAAATGCGACGACCACAAAGAGTTACAAGACAATCTTTCAATGAAGCGCACTTCAAGTGAAGTGGCACAACAGAACATCACACCAATGTCTCAAAGAAGGTTGCTTCCGAACAACCCAAAATGAAAATCACAATAAAAACAAGCGCGCACCTACCAGCTAATTTACTGAGTCAATAATATTTTGAATATTTGGACACATACCTCCACCTCGTGTACTGCTACTGCTGCTTGATATCCTCTCCTCGATATATACTTGATTGCCCAGGAAATTTATATGTGAAGCCTGCAATAGTTGA
Source organism: Silene noctiflora (assembly GCA_009801015.1). Classification (NCBI taxonomy): domain Eukaryota; kingdom Viridiplantae; phylum Streptophyta; class Magnoliopsida; order Caryophyllales; family Caryophyllaceae; genus Silene; species Silene noctiflora. The sequence goes on along the minus strand of VHZZ01001182.1, from coordinate 38,450 downwards.
AAACATTAAATAGTAATCTTGATGGAAATAAAATCAACGGTCTTGAAGTTTTCAGTCAGACTGTCAAACCAAGAAAATTGATGAAAATCCTTGGAAATTCGTGTGACTGATGTAAAAGATGATTACGCAAGACAACACGATGTACGGTCACCAAACACAATTTTTTTACTGGAAGAATACAGTAGTAACAAAAAAAAGAGGTATGCCTTAATTGCGTTATTAGCACCAGACATATCTTCGAACTCAACGAATGCAAAGCAAACACCAGTTTCCTGCAAAATACACCCATATTATGTTCATTAAATTTCTAACCGAAGTTGATTAAGAACTTTACTCAATGAAATTGTGTGAACTTACAGTTTTATTCCTGATGGTCACTCCATTAGGTTTAATTTTACCGAAATTCTTGAATTCCTTTTCAAGATCAGCATTTGTAACACGCGGCGGTAAGTTCCCCACGAGCACTGATGTCAGCTTTACTGAATTATACAAGTAGAAAAGGAAAATAAGTGAAGAAACGAAAATCCAGGAGAAATACAGTAGCAAGTCTAACAACATTATATAGATATACAGCCAAGCTTCAATGGACAATGCATGAGAAATCAATTTCTTATATAAAGGGGTGACCAACAAACAAAAACCAAGTTTTTTTTTGTTCTGCAACACCCTTCGTCAAAACAAAGAGCTAATATCAAGATTGGGAATCTAGTGATTTCTTTTTTAGTATGTGGAGGATTTGAACTTGTTACCTATCATAGACCGACCATGAGTCTTTACGAAGATGAAAACACATCATTTAGCGCAAATCTAGTAATGCAAGTGATGCATTCTTACATAAAACATAGATCTTTAATTAGAACTGAACCAAAACGTTCATTTTATTAGTCACAAGACAATGACCACAAGTGAATTCTATTAGCCACTAGAATGCTTGTTACTTGAATTTCAGCTGGACATGGCCACAAGTGAATGATAGAACTGTAAAGAAACAAAAGAGAAAACAAAAGACCTTGTTAAATGCTCCTATTTAGTTGCCAGCTATCAATATTCAAACAATTTACTACACATACCATATGTCGTGTCAACACGCGATGCACCAGTGATGTGACTTGTTGGAGTAATGATAAGTCAATTGAACCGTTTGTCTAACCCGCCCTCTTTAACATTTGTGCAAAAGCAAATGGGGTAATTCCAAATAACAGAACCGGAGCAGTACTTTAAGATCTCAATACCAAAAGAGTGAACAGTGCATCCATATATTCGCGAAACCCTTCTCTCTGAAGACTTGCATGACCTATCGGCTAGCACCTATCGACACTACACTGATAAGAAATTTTTATTAAAACAGAAWACCAATTAAACCCTGAAGTCAAGTGCTTCGATAAACTATTTTGAAAGAACCGGAATTTCAAAAGGAAGAAACTATCACCAAGTATAATGCCCTGTCCCACAATAACTCACACGGCTTAGGAGTAGCCATATTACTGGCTGATGAACAAAACAATCTTAAAAAAAGTAAAAAAACAGGCGACTGAGAGCAAGTCGCTTAATGACACAAGTCATTTAATTGGAAAGAAGGCATAATCAAATTTTGTAGAATCTAGACAATAAGATTACGCAATACCTTCTTGGACTAAAATGTCATCTTCGCCAGTGACAGCTTCCTTCGGTACAAATGATGATGTCGAAGAATTTAATTGTTGCTCATTTCCTTGTATCTTCAGCCCTAGATTGGGTGCAGGCATGCTTTGTCTTACGGAAGGTTGATGAGGAACAAATGATTCAGAAGATTGTCCCTTCGGTGCTTGCAACTGGACCATTTAGATATTAAATATCAAATCATGGACTACACAACTTTATGGACAGTTCTTTTTTTCTCAAATAACTAGACTAAGAGAAAATTTAGGTCAACAGATTTCTGTACGCAGCCAAATGTCTGCTAAGAAAGTGTCTTTAAGATATTGCCAGGGTGAAACTCCAATAAGAACAATGTCAATTAGGCATGTGATGGCATTGATGACTGCGTAACTGAAGCGTAAAAAATGAATAAAAATAGCAACTAAAATAAGGAAGCATACAATGGAAGCATATGATAAACTTGCAGGTTCTGCAGCAGATTCAGCGGCAGGCTTAGCAGCAAGCTCCTCAACACGAGCAGTGCCTAGAGCAATTGCTGGCCAATGTATAGGGTCTTCTAGGTKATTGACAACACTCTCAAGGGGAGATGACTGTTCTACAGAAGCTTCTTGGACAGCTGTCTCAAGCTGAAGATCTTCATGTTGCTGGTCATCTTCAGTATGAAGTGAGTTGTATTCCCTTGCCCCCTCCAACTCGTGACTTGAAACTGAGATGGCTAAAAACATCCATCCGAAAAGATTCGGAAAAAGTTAGTGTTCAGCATAAACAACTAAATAGAACCTAAAGTACCAATTACATTAACAGAGGTGAAACCGATTACAACATCATAATGATTTAAAACCCAGTTACTCATGAATGAGAAGACTGTGCATTGACGACAGCATAACTTTTGTCCATCAATGGCTCCCGCCTGCCACAGTGTAGGGGAGGAAGCTGATGTACCAAGCCTTACCCAATGTCAACAGCATAAAGGCTGTTTTCAGATGACCTGTAACCGGAGTTGCATTGGCACTCAACGAGAAGAGTGTATGAGATACAAAACTTCTTTAGAGTGACTTCCCAACTAGTGTAATTCTGAACTACAGAATGACTAACTAAAAGTCATAAGGCTATCGAAGTTATAGGCGGCAGTTCTAAGCAATTTCAGCGAAAGATTAAAAAATTTGTTGAATATGAACATAAAACTATGCACTAACAAGCTAAGATGGCCAAAACTATGCACTAACAAGCTAAGATGGCCATGGCCATGCCATACTAATGATTTAGCCACCTATACAGATCAAGAAACAACTTACTCCTGACTCAACAGATTGTTTGAATTTGATGAAAAAATTCTTCACAAAAGGATAAAACTGTAAACAAATTGTCGAGTCAGAGGACGTAGAATGTAAGTGCTTTCCTCAATACCTGGCTGCTCATCAACAATGATGTCAGGTTCTTCAGGAACTCGATCTTGAATTTGAAGAATATCATTTAATATGAAATAACCGAAAACCCAGGGGGCTAAGAAGAAGGTCTGCGAGAATTTTCTTTTCCCATTGAAGTTCAGGGACTCCATGTTGCCCGACACAATAAACAAAATTCCACCATTCCAAGAAATTTGCACAGTAAGCTCTGACAGTGCAACTTCAGTCACCCTAAGAGAAGTAAGTAGCCCATGGATATCCTGGCAAATAACACAACTCTTATATCAAATAAGAAAACACATCAAAGGTTTACTCGGAACAAAATGCGTTTCCCCTAATAATATACTCCCTTTGTCCCGGTCATTTGTTGTCCTATTCCATTTTTTGGGTGTCTCGGTCAATTGTTGTCCTTTCCTTGGTCTTTGTGCCAAAAACAAAGGACAACAATTGACCGGAACAGAGGGAGTATCTCGCTATGTAGCGAAATAAAATCAATTCTATCCTCATATATAGGTAGCTTTCCCGGACTAGTTCCGAACATAATCGTAAGTATTGAATCAAATAGCAATAAAGAATCCAAGAACATCAACAGAACCATGAAAACACTCCACAAAACAATATACTAAATCACATTATAATTAGAGAAATACAGAAAATTGAAGGTGAAAATTTACCAGCCTGATCCAAACAGTTTCGGTACGATCAGCATCTATTAGAGTGATGGTGCTTGAATCACCGTAAAACATATGAGAAAACTCAGGCGTCTGACAAAGCATGTGATAATAATGATTGGCAAAGTTGTGACAAATCTATACATTTTCAAGAATCATTAGTAAACAACAGCATTAACAAACAATGCAAAGTAAGCAACTTAAATTATATACGGGCAAATCCGTGTTAAGATTAAAACGGGTCACATTCATAGCACCCCACGGATATGCCCGTCTTAAACAAGAATTCATGGTAATTACGTAGGAAATAGAAGATTAAACACAAAGGGATAAAGAGTAAAGACAGAATTTGTGCTAAAACTACTGCTAACCTGGTAAGCAAAAGCAGCCATTGATGAATATGATGATAGCTAAAGAAAACCCTAATGTTGTACTATAGACCCAGAAATATAAAGACCCTTTAAAGAAATTTGGATGAATGTAGTAATTTTGTAAACTTGACGATAAAATTTGCAGAAATCTTTACTTGGAGTGATCATTAACTAATTAAGAGTAAAAAAAATGGTGGAAATGTAAAAGAAAGAAGAAAGAATTGAGACGTGGTTGAACCAAGAAATCTACTAATACTGAAATGAATGAGCAATTGGGAAATTGGGATCATCATTTTATGTTGGGATTACAGACAGAGTTGTTTGAAAGAATGCGGGAAGAGTTGACGACTACGGAAATTCGGAATTGGAACTAGTCCGGGAAAGATAACATTGGATCGAAATTAAAAATTCCGGACCGGAATTGGGTTAGAAATTTCCAATCTAACATCAGACCGGAATACCGGATTAGGTAGATCGAAATTTATCCTTATCCATTTATTTACGTTAATTTTAATATCAAACCTATAAAAATATTTAAATAAATATTTACTCCGCATATAGAGTTTTGAATAAGCTAATATAAGGGGGAAAAAAGTTAAAATGTAAATTCCGGTATTTCTGATTTACTATTGTCCGGATCAAAATCAAAACCCTTATAAAACTAGAATCGGAGATCAGGCCGGAATTTTTAATTTCAGGTCTAGTCCAATATCCTTACTCGTGGGAGGCTAAAAAAACAAGAAAAAATAAATTCTTTTTGGTACATACCAAAAAAAAATTTTGTTAGAATGAAATGAAGATCATGCCTCAATTTTTATTTTTTTGGTTAAACGACTCGTTTGACAAGTTGTGTCATTGTATGCACCAAATTGTACCTTTGAGACTTTGAGCTTCTAAGTCTTTGACATGTAAAGATGTCCGTCTATTTCACAATTCTTAACCTTTAACATAAAACCTCAAGTTAAATTACTATTATGTTGTAATAGTGGTTTCATATTCACTCATATTACCTTTCTATGCTTTGGCAATTTTTGTACTACTAGTTACCTAGCATTTATCATTTGCTTGATCGATTCCCTAAACACATACTTTCTACTTTACCATTATCTTAACCCCCAACAAAAAGTCATCTTCACTAGTATATTTTACGTGATGTTTTTGGTTCTACAGTTTTTAAAAATGATATCGATATACTTTTAACCTGAGATACAATAAATAATTTAAAACTTAAAAGAATTGACCCAGTTAAAATTTATATTATATTTGCTTTTACTACCTGTTACAAATTACCACAACTACAATAACCATTAACTAGACATACTAGCTACTTAGCTAGGACAACTTATACACATTGTAGGTTTTCAATTACAAAAAAAAAAAAAGACATTCAAAAAAATAGACAATTAATGGCCACAATTATCCTCCATATTGATTTTTTTTAGGCTTTTTCTTAAGTATTGATTTAAGACATAACAAAATTGCCACTAAGAAACCAGCTGCGGCAGTTCCTCCTACTATTATAGCCACCGTTTTAGCCGTCCCCTGCTTTTTCCCTACAAAATTAGTATTGGAAAGTCAATATAAGAATGAAAGAATTGCCTCGGTACTCTGATTTTGGAAACATATCGTTAAGTTTTCGCAAAAAGGAGATAGCTCGCGATTCTTTAAACTTTAAAAGGTAGACATAAAATAATGCATTTTGTTTTGTTTCTCCTCTTAAGTTACCCACTGAAAAGTACAGGTAACACTCTATCACATTTTTTATAAACTTTTAGAAAATATTGCTAGTAAACAGACTATCTCTATAAAATTGAGTATACTACCTAACTCTCTCTACTAAACTGAGTGTTGACCTTTCACATAACAAAGTTCTTCTTTTCCAAAATATATAATTCAACATACATTTAGCCTCATTTCACGTGTTTCTAAATAACTTACCCAAACAGAAATATGATTAATGATTCTAGTCTAGGATAAATGTTGTAATATAATAATCATGTCTATAATCTCATTAACATTTATATAGTCTCATTTGAAATACTAAACCCAAAATGATAATTGAACTCCTCAAACTGCATTCATTTGTTTTCACCCATAACCACTTAAATTAACTGGTAACAGGTTGTTCTAACTTAATCAGAGGTCTGTTGTTCGAACCCTGGAAATGCGACAGTGTTAAAAACTCATGAGGGAGAACTTTACCACCCTAATTGTCCTACCTAACTCGAATCCGGATTAAACCAGAAGGTCTAGACCAAAAAAACATTCATTTGTTTTAGAGACTAATTTAATTTGGAGCCTTAAGCTCCATCCCAAGTCTTAACGGATAGATATTCAAAAAGTAGTTTTCTTTTTCCCCCCAAATTAAAGTACTTTCCCTCCAGGCTTCCCGGCTCTCCTACCCAACTCAAATCTTCTTTTTTCTACTACTCTAATCTTCACCAACTTTTTTATTTAGTTAATCTCCCACTAATTATCCCTTTATCATCTCCATTGTACATTCCACAATTGCCTCTATTCCCAAACCTAATACACTTATAAAATTTAACTCAAATTTGTTTGCATATACGAATAACAATACCGAAATATCTAAGTCCAATTATTAAGCTGAAGATATTGTGAACAATAAGTACAAGGTTCGATGTTCGATGTGTGCCTTGTCAATTTATCCACACACCAAAATAAACATAAAATGGAGAAATCTATAATATGTCACTAGTTCGAATTTATCTCCCCACAAATGACAGGGACGGAGGGAGTCTCGAAATAGAGTAACTAGCATGAAAATGGAGAATTAAAAGTTACCTGGTGAAGAAGTCTTCTCATCACCAACACCATTAGGATAATAACTATAACTAACATAACACTGATTCAAATACACCTGACCCGACATCGAATCCCCACATTCAGCTTTCACCCTTTGGAGCGCAGTCTTCACACAATCCCCACAATCGCTCCCACCCAAATCTCCTTCACACTGACCCATCACATAAACCGACCCATAACTCGCTGCATAAAACCCGCTTCCACTACCTATACCCGATTCCACTTCCTCAAACCCGCTGTCTCTTTTCGCTTCAAACCCGCCTCCAGTCACTACACTCCCTCCTTTACAGACTTTATACAGCAAGTCAGTGCTCGATATCTCAGGAAATCCTACTACTTCATACCTCACTGTACACCCAACTAGTTGAATTCTAGCAGCTATTGAATTTTCTCCGCAATATTTTCTTGCCATTTTGGGGAATTTGCTTACACAATTATTGCAGTCGATGGGGGTTAGGTCTCCCCGGCATTGGTACAACCCAAATATCGCGCTTTGGGTGCCTTCGCCCGTGGTTGTCTTGCTGAAATTGGTTTTAGACGATTGGGTTAAGAGTGAATTGAAGAGGGATTTGAGATTTTGCGCGTATGGTTGAGACGGGTTTGGGAAATTTTGATCTGCACATCCTCTGTACACTAAATCAGTGTAATCTGATAGAACAGAGGGTAAAAACAGCATGATGGACAACAATGAATTAAGATGGAGAATTTGGTGTTTTTTAGATGAGAATTTAATACCCATTGGGGTTTTATCGAAAATAATTGAAGGATCAGTATAGACAGCGGAAATAATAAAATAGGACTAACTACTAACTTCCTAAGTTAAAACGCGAAATCTTTGTTATATTGTTTGAATGTTTTTTTTTTTTGTAAGAAATTTGGGAAAGGAAATATAGATATCGAGTATGATGGTATGTCTTGATTTATGAGGTTTTTTTTTTTTTTTTTGTGATTTTAAAAGTGGGATTGGGTGAAAAGAAAAAATGAAAAGAATTGAGAGTTACGTATTGGGTAGGGTGTTCTTGTTTTGAAAGAGTAGTGTATCTTCTTTATGAGTTTTAGTGGTATGAACTCCTTTATTGCGAGTTTTGGGTTTCTATAATTACTGCTTTACGCGCCTAAGTAACGGCTTGCTCACTCCTATGTTATTGATGGGTGCGGATCCGCTCTGTTCTTTTGGACTTAAATTTATCTTCTTTAAGTTCAGTTCAGCTTTTATAAGTTTAGTTTAATTCGTGTAAGTTCAGTTCAAATCAATTCAACTCTTATAAATTCAGTTCAGTTCAATTCAGCTCTTAGAAGTCCAAAAGAACAAGGCCTAAATTGACTCACTTCTTATAACAAGTTACAACACGAACACGTGAGACTATCTCATGTTAGAAAATTTTAGATAGGGTTTTATCTTATATTTGGTGGCAAAATTAAGGTTTTCCTTAAATATTTTGTAACTTATTTCTTATTAGTGACTGATTGAACGTATTATAATGTCTCTTTTATTTGGATTGTATTTTTATAACAAACGAACATATTTTTTTATTGGTGTATGTCGAATGAGCCACAAAAGCAGCACAATATCGAGGTGGGGATTGGAGATTCAAATTTGTGACTTATTATCCTATACTCTTTTCGAATATTGAGCCTTGAAGTTGGATCAAATTAAATGAATAATCTCTGACAAATAACAAATTATCATACTAAAAATATGAGCAAATGAATGAGTTATTCATTTAATTTGATCCATAATTTGTCGTGAAAATGGGTGTTTCAGTTTAAGACATTCTATGACATTATGAAATTAATCATATGGAGTTTTATTTTGGATTATTGAAGCTTGACTTTAGTGGCAAATGTCGCTTGTCAAATTATAATTGATTGGCTCTGTTGCTTGATGATTATTAAATCAGAAAGTGATTTTTAGTGAAGATTATTTATGTTTGTCTCTGCTGAATATTCAGGTTGAAGTTGAGCTATCAAAGGCTTGCAGGCTTGCTAACGGGATGTCTTTTTTGTCTGACCGTGCGAGCTTTTTCTTTATATAAAATACTTTTACTCTTTTCCTCTTTTTATTAAAGTTGTGTAGTAGGATCTTGGTTGTACTATAAACCATGAATGAGCAACGATGTAACACTCTAAAAGCAATTAATCATATTTCCATTTTTTGTCACAAAAACACAAAGGCTGATTCAAAAACCTTAGTACCTAAGTTATACGGAGTACGGTGTACTCCTTATGAAAGTACATGTATCTAGAGCTAGCAAGTTTGACTTGGCCGTGAGATCCGACTCGAACCCGAGCAAATTCGACCTGATAGAACTTGAGAATTTTGTGACTGAAACCGACCCGAAGACGAACCATAACCCGACAAGATCCGATAATCAGCGACCCGAACCAGACCCAAACTCGACAAGATCTTGACCCGACCCGATATTGACCTGCTTAAATTGATGACCCGACAATTATTAAACTTAATATTGATCAAAACGAAAGTGATTTAGTGTTAAGATTGATATGTTTAACTTAATAATGATGTAACTACACCAAATAATGGTTAAAAACTAAATTTAATGGTACAAAATTGAAGTAATGCGATAAAGTAATCGGACTCGATAATGACTCGACATGGCCCAATACATCATTTGACCCGACCTAACCCGACTTGATCCAAAAGGGTAGGCTAACCCGAACCCGATATGACCCGACCACACTTAACCCGACATAAACCCAACCCAATTGCCACCTCGATGTATCAACCTATCATTTTTATTTATTTCTCACTTGATCTTGATAAGACGGGCCATTTTGTTCATTTCTAAAAAGACAGAATTTTTGAGACTATTTTACAACAAAATGTGACAATTTTGTAGAACCAACTTACAATAAGCCGTAAGCAAATGATTGAAATTAGGGACGGGCAAAATCCGGTCCGAACCGTCCAGACCGGAATTTATGGGACCGGAATCGGAATTAAATATTTTGGTCCATTATCTGGTTCAACATTTTCTAAGATTCCGGTTTTCGATCCGGTCCAGCACCAGCTTTTTCCTTTCGGTCCGAAAAGAATGAAATTATTATTTTTTTTATTTTTTTCCTTAAAAATATATTATAATTCGGTCCAATCCAGTCCAATGGGCCAGAATTTTGAAAAAGTAGGCATATTTTGGCAAATTTCATTCCAAGTGGTCCGGTCCGGTGTTAGACCGAAATTTTTCGAGAATTTGTGTAACCCAGTCTAGTCCCGATCCGGAATTTTTGTCGATCTGGTTTCGGTCCAAACCGGTTTCGGACCGGTGCCCAGCTCTAATTGAAACACAAGTAAGTTTTCTTAAGACTCTCTTAAGTTATATATTCTTTCCGTCCCAATTATTTATTTACCTTTTTTATTTTTTGTAAACATATTTAATCAAGGGTAAACAAATGATTGAAACATAGGTAATACCTGAAACAATTAGTCTCCCGTTTAACATAACTAATTACCTATTCATAAAAATAGTTAGTTTCCCTTAATACGAATATATTCGCCTTAGCATTAAAACGGGTCAAGTATCATCTACTTGTACATATAAGACAAATTTGTTGTTTTTTCCTCGGCATTATGCTTATGTCTTAAATAATAACTTGTCTTCATAAAATTAGTTTTGATAACAAAACTCCCTCGTTCCGGTCATTTGTTTACCTATTTCATTTGTGGTGTCTTACTCAATTATTTATCTTTTATTTTGGGAATGCTTTTGATGAATAATTTGACCCTCCACATTCAATTTAGTTAAGCTTTTATCAAGTAATTGGTCATCTCCTCTTGCCGTTGTGTTTGTGCCAAATCAAAGGTAAATAAATGATCGAGCCAGAATGAGTACTTTATTTTAGTTCAAAAAATACTAAGTGCGGATTCAAATTAGTCATTATGGATCAATGCAACTTATTTGTGTTCAGGTTATTTTTTGGTTGGATGGTTTCGATTCTGGTCATTTTGGCGGGTAAGTATCGGACCAACGAATTGATCATACAAAATTTGGGCCCAAAAGTGCCAGAAGTCCACAGAACCTGTCTATCCATTTCACAAAAGTTTCTCTGATGTCCAGTTATTAAGTGGGTTGTGGCCTTTTGGGCTTCAGGCTCAGTAGTTCATACTTCATAGCAAGGTGCACGTCTGTTAATATGCAAATTCTTATTTTAAACCAGCTATTTCCCGTCAGAAGTAACACAAATTCTCATTGAAGACAAGACGGACCATATATAGATGGACCAAATATCGTAAGCAACAATCACTTTCACATCAAATTATTGTAACTGACAGAATCATTACTATCGTAAGCTGGACATAAAAATAAGAGTTAGCTCAAGTAATAAGAAGTCTTTTACTCCAACGGTGAAGTTTGGGGTTGGATAAAGCATATGCTCTTTTATAATCGCATAATGTAAAACTGTGAAAGTGACATCCACCCACAATTCACTAATTGAGATAAATGACGCTTGCAAAACATAATCACCCATCACCCAACAATCAACTCCTTCACCTCGTCCTCGTCATTATACCTCTTAATTCTCTTTTCGTACACGATACTAATACGAACACATCCGTGTTAGTCGATCCCAAATCATTTCAACACTTCAGGAGTCGTTTTTGTATTTGTATTCTATTTTTCGGTAAGCATATGGCAAGCTTAAAGAGACGAGTAGCGTGCAGTGGGTCATCATCATCATCGTCAGCTGCGTACATAAGAGTAAGTAAAAAAGCCCCAATGCAATGCTGTCAAGGAGGGTCTTTGTACTTGAGGCGATTGGTTTGGAAGATTCAATCAAGGTGGAAGCATTACCATCTCAAAAGACAGCAGAAGAGCAACACGGTGCAGTTTAATTACGATGCTCAAAGCTACTCTCAGAATTTCGACAATGGTCGTTCTCTTGAGTGTCGGTCGCCTTTTGCACCCTGAAAACTTGTTAATTCAGTTCAGATATGACATTGGTAAGTTGACTTACAAAATCGATGGTCTGCGTGTTTAGTTGCATTACAAAATCGTATATGTGTATCCCTTCTAACTATCGCATTCACTAAAACCGTCTTGTAAATTCTTTACTCTTTCAAAAGTGAATGTGGTTCATTCATACTTGCCAGTACAATTTGTTGCTACAATAATGCTGATTTCGCGGAGGAATCTAATCCTCTGATTAATGATTATACTATAAGGAGTAGTTTAAATTGCTACAGTGGTATTCCATGTACTTAGAACTTCTCGGTATTTGATGTTGAATTCAGCAATTTTGCTCCTTGAAACCGTTTCAACTCAGATGGTTTCGTACATCTTTTTGCTTCCAACACGGGGCAGGGGAAATCAGGCGAAACAGACCAATCTGTGATCCGAATAATTGAATAAACTAAACTAAAAATAACTAAATCCAATGTGTAACCGACCCAAGCTTAGATTCGGCCAGACTTGAGCCAGAACCACTAATCCAGAAATGACTTGAACCGAAAGTTCTGATTACTGAATTGAAATAAGTAACTACTAGTCTGTATGAAATTGCTCTTATGTTTTACCTCCATGACAAATCATAAAAACCGTAATTAACAGTGCTAGGTAGTGTCGTATTATTTACTCTTTATAAGGCGAGGAAGCTCTCCTAGGGATCGGAAATAAAGAAAAATCTCGCTTCCTCCATATCTAGCCAAGGGAATCATATGAGAGTTAGGAGAGGTTGATAGGTTTTCTACCCTATTAAGCGGTTACAAAATATGATATTCTAGTTAAAATTTCGATATTTTTTAATTATTTTTCTTTCCAAGTTTGTCTAATCGTTAAAATTATCAATCTACTACTGAGACATCTTGTCGAATAAACTCGTAAAAGACATGAATAATGGTCACTGCAAAGTGCAAAGTAACCCTATTGTTGACAACACCTTAACGTAAAGACAATCTTTAGAACTATGATGATTTCCAGCTAACGTAGTTAGACAAAGATAAGATAAGATACACTTAATTATTACCTTTTTCGACTGTAAAAGCGAAAAGGTAATTAACAAAATCGTCATAAAAACTCATTAGGACCCGACGGAACGAAAAAATATTGTTTAATTGTTGATTAATGATCTTTTTCATGTCCTACAAATCTACATTATATAAAAGCCAAGTCATTTGGAGAATTTTTATTGGCTTTTGATTTTAAGGAAAAAAAATGTTAAATTTAGAAGGTGACCCCCACCAAAAGAACACGGGTTTCATGTTAATTTAATTTCTTTAAAACAACCTTTACCATCAATACATACATACTACACACAAAATAATAAATTTCAAAAATTTTAAAATATAAACTATATATTTTTTGCTTGATAATATAACATAATAAATACAAATATTTATTCTCTAAATCTATATTACAAAAAACATAAAATAAACATAATCGAAAAACATTTAAATATTTTGCATGGTTCATAAAATCAGTGACTGCATTGAACATTTAATATGGAATAAATATGTCGAGGTTATATGTTATTATGTACTGTATTGAACATTTAATTATTACGACTCGGGTTTAAAACTAGTTATAAGTAAAATAGAAGCAAAAATGATAAACAGACATCTGATTAGCATCTAAGTGACCCCACTGGGACCTGACACTATCAAGGATAGTATACTAGTGTTGACTGATGATGTTAATTACAACGATACAATTTTAAACACGCAACTCACACTCACATTATTATTTATTTTCCACCTACTTGGAATTATTAGGACCATCCAGTCATCCACTACTCCTTCAAACTAAGCATATATACTCTTTCAATCATCCCATTGTAAGATAGGGACATCCCAAAATTGGTAGGTCGGATTTGTACAATTAATTCTTACATCGTCTTTATTATTTGTTTGTCTTTAGCTGAAATAAGAGTTTAAAAGATCAATAAAGATGTAAGAACCTTAGCGGAGTAATACAAAAGTAAAATGTATACAAAAAAATTAATGTGAAAGCGACACCCGACATCAATTTATAATAATGAGGATTATGACCTTAATACAAACATCATCATATGCAATATCTCCTTATATTCCACTTTCTCTTGAATACAATTCCTAAAGTTTCTTTTGCATTATTTATCAACATTCAACACCATTACTAAACATCACCATATCTATCTATGCAAATATTGGGTTGCAAGAATCAAATGGCAAGTATGAAGAAACAAGTTCAAGCACTAAAGTTCGGAAACCGAATGGCGGCATGGAATGGGTCATCATCTGAAGCTTCATACATGAGAATGAACAAGAGTAAACCTCTTGAATCTTGCCAAGGTGGTTCCTCCTTCTTCAACCGACTGCTTTCGAAAATTCGTTCTAAGTGGAAGCAATATTGTCTTAAACGACAGCTCAAGGCTGCCCCTGTTTTGTTTAGCTATGATGCTCATAGTTACGCACAGAATTTTGATAGCGGTCACCCTTTTGACCGTCCTTCTCCGTTTGCACCTTGATGTTCATGAGTTTTCTCAACTTGTTTCGGTTATTCATGCTTTGCTCTATATTAAATATATATGGTTGTATATTATTTTTGTTTATTTTCTAGTCGTATTTTGGTTCAATATGAAGCGCAAATGCCCGTGTAATTTGAAGTATCCTAGATTCAAAACTCACTAACATAAATCATCTCGTTAGTTTTTCATGATATGTAATACTACTGCTACAACATCAGTTCCAGTAAAACGAATTCATCTCGCAAGTTTTTCATGATATGTACATAATAGCAACTAATATGCAGTTTCGAAATTTAAACTGCCCGTTTCTCTAAAACATGTTTATGCAACAACGAACAATATGCCTCGTTCACTAGCCAAATTCAAGAACTTCAGATTATCAGTTGTTCCTATGTTCATTCAGTTTACCAAGTGTAATAGTCCGAAAGGGCTCAGAGAGATAGTGTGATGCTTTGGAAGAGAGTTCTTGAGCCACATAGCGCATTGTAGGGCGCGACTCAGGTCTAGCATTGGTGCATAACAAGGCCAATGTGACTGCAATCACAACTTCCTCAGCTATATGGCCTTTCGGTGATGGAACTCGTTGGTCCAATGCGTCTTTCAGCAGGGTGTCAACCTTTGTTTTTGAAGTTGATAACGATGAAAGAATTTCTCCTGGATGCTTCCCCATCATAACTTCCAATACTACGACTCCATAGCTATAGACATCACTTTTTGCGGTCACTCTCATTGTCTGAGCTAGCTCTGCAATTGCAAAATGAAAATAATAAATTGCTAGATCTATCAGAAATATTTAAGCTACTCAACAGCATTACTCAATGACCTCAAAAGGTCCCCTATTATGGCAACTTGGCAAAGGTAAGGCGGTCAGTTGTACACAATTGTACGCTTAGTTTAACACTGCTATGCACCTACGATAAGGATTATTATATCCTCTGTGGACTGTGTCATTCATAGACATCAAACGAAAAGATCAAGGACTTACCAGGAGCCATATAGCCATAAGATCCAGCAACTGTAGTCCAGCTAGACGTAT
>VHZZ01001181.1:126991-145952 GCA_009801015.1 Silene noctiflora | reverse complement strand
ACACCCAGAATTTACAAACTATCCCGCTCACGGTATATTTCCACTCACACGAACGCATATATCGACATATGATTCAACCTTTATTCATGCACACACATAAGTTTGTTCGTTCAACATGCGACTACAATATACTAAACATTTCATTCTGTAATTAGCTATCAAATATTATCACATTTGCATCCAAGCTTTAACATATTGCAACTACCAACAATCGCAAGACATAGTTCACACCGTTATACTCATTCACAACCGTAAGTAAGCACATTCATCCATCACATTCTACTACGCTACAAGACAATTAATATTATCTAAAGTACATTTGAAACATTGCCGTATATAACACTTTCACATTGCCAAATGTCTTTATACACATTCCCATCACATCAGACATTCTCTATTTCATACTCACGCATTCCAGCTTTTAAAACCCTTACACATACTGGCATTACGGCACACGTACTAGACTTCACATTAGACTCGAGCACACGCTATCTCTATTCTATATACACACACGTAATCACACACATACAATTCCCGACTCAACATTCCCATTCGAAGTGGCCGGCTTAAGCACATTAGGGCCAGGATTTTGGAATGAGGGCGCCTTCTCACCCAAGACCGATAACTGAGGGGCTCCCAACTTACATACACCAGGTTCATTTTATTGGACTCACTGCGTTCATTAGGCTCATTGATTTCAGGTTCCAAAATCGTCGCTCTGATGCCATTTTGTAACACCCCCATCTACCAATGAGCCTTAACAAGACCTTCCTTAGCAGATAAGGGCGTTACCATCTCGGTTACCCGAGGTAAAGCAATAATCAAACRTCGATAAAAGAACAATTAGGCTATTACAAGTCGTTAAACCAAAAGAAAGTTACATCGATAGACACTACCAACTACATAGCTATTCTGTCGTGACTGGTGGTGAACTCGTCCCTCCAAAGAACYCAGCTAAGATCCAGAAAGCAACCTGCTCGACGAATGGTCACCACAAAGGATCACGGCAGACACAACACAAAAGAAAACACAGCAGACACCACACAAGGTCAGTAACTGTATAGACACCCAAGTACAAATACGACAATCAAGCACCCACACCGTCACATCACCACACACTGACTACATACTGAGATGTGTAGTCCTGCCAGTGGGGGACCGCAGCCGTATCCACCAAAGCCCCGCTCATTTATTCCGAGCGAAAACCCATGTTCATTAATGTGCACATCCCCTCTTGTGGCGGGTTCCAAAGAGGGCGAATCAAGGGCGTGAGATCACTCCCGCAAGTGACTCCACTCAGCCGAGGGCACRCCTCGCGAACTACAGACAACACAATCCTTTCACGCAATACAATATAAATGTCAATATCATCAATACCAACCACAGACGCATAATAAACATATATCAAGTATCTTACAACTATGTACACAATAACTGAGTAGGGAAACCCTACCTTTAGCAATCCGCAGCAAATTCGCATACAACCTCAAGGCGATAAGCAACCACCAAATCTACCTATACAAAGTAATACAACAACCTATTACTAATTTTATAAACATAACTAAAACTAAAGGATACGACGATGACGATGACCACATACCTCTACAAGGCGTCGTGGCGGCAAGGCCGCTACCCGACACATGCTCCCGTCGGCGGGGTGACTCAACTCTCCCAGGCTTCCCAAAAGGTGCACACAGGTGAAGGAACCGCGAGGCGACGACATCTAGGTTTAGGGGTAAAGAAAATGAAATGATTCTGACTTCACGATATCGCGATATATATTTTATCGCTGGACAACAGCTACTTGATCGAGTACTCAGCTTACTCGATCGAGTGACGACGCTACTCGATCGAGTGACCTCCACTAGATCGAGTCCCTAACTCGACAGGTACTAAAACGAAGAAGTAAGACTCAGGGACTTAACAGTGGCCTAAGACATGCCTCTAAGGTCAGTCAAAAGCGGTCAAAAGGGTTCCTAACAGGGCGGGTATTACAGTCCTGTTGTTTATTTATATCCTACTCAACCTCGTGGTTGACAGTGTATTCGTGAACACCTGTGATGAACCATATTGGGGAGTAGTTTTTGACAGGTCTCGAGTTAGCTGTTCGAGAACTCATGGGGGATGCATGAGGATGTTGGCTGTGTCTACCTAGTTGTTTAGCTCACTTAGTTCATACTTCCACTTTTAATTTATGTACTTGATTTTATTCCGCTGTAAGAAAGTTGTAATTTATATCATCAGTTTTAGTTAGTTAAGTTGTAATAAGCCTTATAAGTAAAGTTTTAATTTTATGTACTTTGGATTGTTATACTTTGTTATACACTACCTCAGAAAACTGAGATGGTAGCACTCTTATTTGCTTAGGAGGCGCAGCTAAAGACTCCTGAATAAATGGGGGTGTTACAGATGACTTTGGATATTATATGTACATTGAGAACGATCAAGTTTTTATATTAAAGCCTTCGGAGCTTAAAAGTTCTGAATAGAAGTAAGCCCTACGAACTTTGAGGAAATTATGGTAGCAATAATTCTAATGGCACTCGTGAACGTAAGAGTTTTCGCATTCGAAAAATACTCTTTGTATAGAGATTATCTGTTTGGGGTTTTGGTCAATGCCAGATCTTGTGGTGAACGGTAAACTAGAATTGGAGTATTTGTTACAAGTTATGTGGATTTGGAGTAATAGTATTGAGTTCACAATTTTAAGAGGTCATATATGTTGTATAATGATTGTTAATGATAGTGGAGGAGTGTTTGGAATATAAGAACTAGAAGTTAGTAGTTCATGAGACGAAATGTTGTACCTTGAGTAGTTTTTACTTAAAGGTTTGGAGTGTATTTGATGAAGGTGAAGCTATCATTGATGTAATTTGTCATAATGAGCGTCAACCACATGCTTAAAGGTGATGTAAATGTGAAAACGTTGTGATCTTAAGACGGTTAGGTCATATCGGGATGAGAAAGACTATTTGAGAAGGAATTAGCTTAACGATAATTTTGGGTTGCGATGGTTTGAGTCTGATGTGACTTTTGAGGTGGTAGAGTGTGGGAGTATATTAATAACATTGAAAGGTTCAAATATTTTTGTTTGGTTTGAGCTTGGATAAGGATCAGAGTGCGCAGCGGTAAGGATTCCGAGATGAATTTTGTTGATGATCTCTTGTAATTCTTACCTTCTTTTGATCTTATCTTTGAACTTCAAGTTTCGAGGACGAAACTTTTTTTAGGGGGTTTGATTGTAACACCCCGCGTTTTTTTAATAATATTTTATTCGGAAACCTCCTTACTAAATTAATTAATTCTTTTATAATTTTCTTGTTTTGACTCATTGTGAACGGGTTAAAAATGTTCGGGCACAGTTTAACTATTTAAAACCCCCTAGCCACCGTGCCTTCCACCAACCAGAGCAACTGTCAACCACCCTGCCTTCCATCAACCCTAAACCCTAATTAATAGTAATGGCTAAGCATATTAATTTCAGTAAAAACTAAACCTAATAATTCAATAACACGTACTCCCTCCTAGTCACTGCTTTCTTCCCTGTTCCACTCTGCACAAGAAATAAGGAATTAATTTTGGACCACACAAAACCCTTTATCCTATATGCAATTAAATTTAGACCACATAAAACATTCTAAGAAAGGAAAGGGGCAAGAAAATCCGACTAGTTTCAAAAAGAAAAGAAGGAAGAAATGATTGACTATGTGAGAGTATTAATAATGGCTAGTAAACAAAATTACTTCGCTAATTGGAGAAGAATAATTTGTTCAAGTTTTTAGAGTAATTAGATTAAATATTAGGGAAAGATGTATGTATAAGAGTTAATTTGATCTGGTTAGGAAAAAGAGTATAGACTAGATACAGGATAACAGGCTGTGTAAGCAAAGCAAGCAAAAACAGCAAGAGAAGTTGGTACTCCGTCTAACATTCAACAAAACGTCAAAAGCAGACTCTCCCTTCTCTCACTATTTCTCTAACATTCAAGAGATCACGCAGTTGACAACAATTCCCCCCAATTTTTCTGGGAAAAATGGGTGTTCCAATGCACCAACCATCAACACCAACAACATCAATGGATACACTAAGCTTGAAAGCAGCATCCATGAGAGAATCCTTGCTTAAAAGCCAAACTATTACTGATAGTATTGTCTCCATTTTAGGCTCTTTTGATCACCGTCTTTCTTCCCTCGAAACCGCTATGCGTCCTACTCAGGTACGCTACCAACTCCCCCTTCGTCATTTTCTGCGCTACTGGATTTACTGTCTTTTTATTTTCTTCTTCTTCTTCTTCTTCTTCTTCTTCTTCTTCTTCTTCTTCTTCTTCTTCTTCTTCTTGTTGTTGCTGTTTAGATTCGGACTCATTCGATTCGCCGAGCAACGGAGAATATTGACAAGACTTTGAAGTCTGCTGAAGTTATTTTATCTCAGTTTGACCTTAGTCGTCAGGTTTCTTTTCTGTTTCTTCATTTTTTCATTGTTTCACTTTTCCTGTTGATCTCTCTGCTTGATTGTGTGGGGGAATTGTAATGGAGATTATACTTGTTTGTTTCGCTTTTGGTTTCCTAATTTTAATGGATTTAGGGTGGTGTTTATCCAAACTATTGTGCTGCCGCTTGATCTGTTTATTTCAGTTTAATTACTTGTGGAGTTTAGGTGTCGTTTTTCGAGAGGGCATCTAATTGAGATTGGGTTGGGGTCGGACCGATTCAACATTTCATTGTTGGTACCAAACATGTGGGAGTGGAGTTGTAGAGGGAAGGTAACTGTGTCTCGAATGCAACCATTTTCCGTCTCTCCAAACAACTCAATCCTTCAAAAGTTAGGAACATCTGCTATATCTAATTGTATTTCTCTTTCTCCTCTCTTTGTTGGGTCGTTTCCAAGATATTCTCTGTTTCTTTCTTTTCCTTACTTCCGCTTGTTTGATCTTCTAACAACAAAAGACTCCGTTACTGCCCTTCGTATCCACCTTCCTTCCCTTCCTTTTCTTTAAAAGCAAGTCAACATAGAGTCAAACCCTTGATAGACTTGCGTTTACCATCATCTAAGGAATCGTAATAGATGGTCAAAGCTAGAAAATGGCTGGACGGACTGCTATTTTGCATATGGGGAGTAAGATAGGTTTGGTCTTTGTAGCCAACTTGTGAAAATCAAAAGCAAACTGAACTCATCATATTTATCAAGAGATATTGACTGGATTAACTGTAAGTGGTTGCATCTCCTGCAAGCAGCTGACAAAGTACTTGAACCATGAAACACTTGAAGCAAGCTATGACTAAGTCAAAGAGACATTTCAGTTGGCTTCCTTTTGTCAAAAAAATACTTTACCACAAATGATTTAAGTTATTAAGATAACATACAAAATGCTAGGGTGATAGTTAAAAGGAGAACCGAAGAAGGGTTTTGCTTAATTAATGTAACAGTGAAGGTCACGGAGAGGAGATTTATAATTGAAGATTTGTTTTATCGTCGCCTACCTTGGGCCTTGGTATCAATGTCTCATTGGAAGTATTCTCCTTGTTTTCATTACCCTTTAGGGAGCATTTGGTTCGTGCAGAGTCGAGGGAAATGAAAGGGATACAAGAAAAGGAAAGGGAAAACCTCAATTACCAACCACCACCCTCAAATACAATAACCACGAACACCCACCGCCATCCCACCACCACCACCAACACCCACCCCCACCTCCCACCTAAGAGTTTAAGACTAACTGTGTCGCCAACAACCCAGTCAAATCCCTCCAGTCTCCGTTAAAGACCCAACCCCCACCCCCAATACTAGGAAATCCCTCCCTCACCCTTGGATTTGGTGTATGTAGGATTGGGGGAGGGGTTTTCTAGGGTTGGGCTGGGGACTTCGAATGGAGTGCACGAGGCAGAAAAGAAAGGAGGGAGGGGGATTGGTTGTTGAAATGGTGGAACTTGGTGGTGAACTTGGTGGTGAGGGTAGGTAATAGGGTTCAGTTTTGGGAAACCCTTACCCTTGTCCCTTGGGGGGTGGGGGAGGGTAAAGTAATGAAAAATGGGTACAAGGAGTGGAAAAACGTAGTAAACAAACTACAAATTAGGGAACAGGAAAATTTAATTCCCTTACCTTTTTTTGAAAACCTCAAACCAATGCCCTTCGTATGATACTTTTGCTCTACTTTCAGAGCAACAGAGCAAATTTGAGAACCTTAGATACAAATATATGACAGAGAAATAAAATACTCACAATTTCTTAGTGCTGTTTGAGGCCTCCCTATTCTGGGCTTCAGAAAAAAAAAAACACTTGCCAATTACCGTCTCCTGTACCGGATATTCAAATCTCCTATAAACACCAAACGTATAAACTGTGCAATTGCCCATATTATAACCTTACAACACTTAACAAAAGATAAGACTTCGTGCATGTAAGTCAACATTATTGAGTACCTCATAAATATATAAGACATAACCAACTCAAGCCTGGTTTTGAATAACAGTATCATACTGTTCATAATACGACTTCTTTAATATAAGCTTTATATCTATCCATCATCCTCGTCATCCCAAATGCCGTTGAACTAGGTAAACAACATCACCCCAGTGCCTCAAAGGCTCCCGCCTATGTAGGGGAAAGGAGTCCGATGTATGCGAGTACAACTGCACAACTTTGTGTCACAGAGAATCTGTTTCTGATGACCAAATCCAACATAATATATGAAGCACATGCAATTAAAAGACATTTTTCTTTATTCCACAACTCATTAGCCAAAATATTACTTGTATGAACCTTAATAATGAACCTTTGGCTGAATTAGATATTCTGAAAGCCGTTTAACCAAGGAAAACGGAGAAAACATCGTACCTGTATTGTCTCCTATTCTTTAATCTTTCTTTGTATATAACGTGGATTTAAGATACAATCATCCCCACCCCCCTTTTCCCTATTTTTTCCACATGATCAATAATAAGATTTTGTCTTTTGGCTGAATATTCTTTGTTGCATTCAATTTATGACAAAAGAGTAGCGTATTAAGTTGAAGTTTTCACATTCAGGCTGAGGCCAAAGTATTGAAAGGGCCACATGAAGATTTGGAGAGCTACTTGGAAGCTATTGATCAGCTTAGAAACATCATTCGGTTTTTTGTTGGTTGTAAAGGGTTCAGGAACAGTGAAGGGGTGGTCAACCATGTTAACAGTTTGCTGTCTAAGGCCGTGCTTAAACTGGAGGAGGAATTTAAACAATTGTTATCATTGTACAGGTATGCTGATGTAGTAACCAATAATTTTTAAATAAAAGAGGAGAATTTTACACTAAGCATCTCTTTAATGTTAACATATTCGCTTGCTGTAGAATTTAATCTTCAAATGATTTCCCTTCAATGTACAAGATAAAATTCATTGGTGCGTGAGATGTAAACGCATCTATAGCTTTGTCCAACATTTCATTCATTTTGTATTCCTCTTTTGTGGGGCTTTATCAGTAAGCCTGTTGAGCCAGATCGACTTTTTGAATGCCTTCCAAATTCAATGCGTCCTTCACCTGATTCCCATGGAGACAATGCTGATCTTGGTTCTAAGAGTCACGGTGATTCTAAAATCTCAGAGAATGCAGTTTACACTCCTCCGGCCTTGATACCTCCTCGAATACTTCCGTTGTTGCATAATTTAGCCCAACAAATGGTGCAAGCAGGACATCATCAGCAAGTACTCAAAATTTACAGGTACAGGACGTAGCCATTTTTTCGGTGATATAAATATGATAGGATTGTCCAAATCTCTGTCAGCTTTCCTAGACAGATGTGATTTACTTTTTAATCTTGTCTTCTGGATGATCAGATTCAATGCTAAGTATACCATCATTAATTTGTTTATGCATATAGAAATAGAGCTTTTGTTTCTTCTTTTGAATCTCACAACATGAATAATTGGAAACTTTGTAGTGATCAAAGCTAAAAAGTCTACTACTTGAAGGCATGAGTTATCTGGAACAGAAATTCTCTTTCCCCTTCATCTCCAATAAAAGATACTTGTAAACAGTAAAGAGGGGATGCAGAGTTGCTCTGAGCAATATTATAGCATCAATATTTAATTTGTCCATATGTTTTCAAATCAATGTTTAATATGTCCATATGCTTTCAGTCATCCATATTCCAATGTTTAGTCAGATATGATAGGCCATTGCTTTTTCAGAACTTCTTTCCTTGCCGTTTAAGAGTTCACTAGCGTCGTCATTTCATGACCAAGTTTGTGTAAATCAAAGGGAAAAGCTTCAAGTATCATTCAAAAATTCAGGAAAATTAGTTTGTGTAAATAATGGTGTCATCCATGATCTAATGTTTATCGCAATATGTTGGTCATTGTTCTCTGTGCAACTCTTTTTTTTGTTCATCAATAGTTCAATGGCGTCATCATTTCATGACCAAGTTTGTGTACATCTGAGGGAAAAGCTTCCGAGTATCATTTAAGAACTCAGGAAATTAGGTTTAGTTTGCTAAATAATGGTGTCAGTTTGGTTCCTGATAATCTGGCAAAGTATTCCTGGCCACCTTTCGGGGGCTTTGAACTTTGAAATGGTTCGTTTATGTTAAGAGAAATCATATTTCAGGGCTGCTTTGTTGCTTCAAGGTTTGATTGGTAGGGTATTCCTGCGGTATATTATCCGTCTGTTAAACAGCTTAAATTAACCCTCTGGCTGTTATCCTGTTTGTCAATCACAGTTTGAACCCGTTCCTCAGATTTTTAATTTTTTAGAGCCTAATGCAGGACACTGGACTCCATCTTCTTGTTGGTTTTTAAGTGACCCCTGTACCGTGATTTGTGTGGTCTCTTTGGTTGATAGAAATTGTTGAAATCTCAAGCCACCAGAGTAGAGTTAGCAAAACCCTAGTGTACCAAAGTGGAATTAGCCCAAGCTTAGGGTACTACAATTGAACTTCCCTTTTTTCTTGCATAATGGTCTATCATGGTTGCCATGATTTGCTTATCTCGACAGATTCTCGATGTCATAGCAAATAACTTAATGATGCTTAGAGAGTTGAAATTATAGTTACCTTGAGGGAGTAGTCTAGTAGATACCATACATGATACAATAATACATAGAACCAATTTCTAGTATTCCATGTAAAATAGAACTTCGCTTGCTTGACCAGTATATTGGAAACTAATTGTTAAATTTTTGCACAGGGATACCCGTTCTTCAGTTCTTGAGCAAAGCTTGCGAAAACTAGGAGTAGAAAAGCTTAGTAAGGAAGATGTACAAAAAATGCAGTGGGAAGTCCTTGAAGCCAAGATTGGGAATTGGATCCATTTCATGCGGATTGCTGTAAGGATGTATTTCTAAAGATTACCATGTGTCACATACTCACATCTTATGTGTGTAATAATAACCTCTTCACTCCTTCATAGGTCAAACTTCTTTTTGCTGCTGAGCGAAAAGTATGTGATCAGATGTATGAAGGCCTTGATTCTTTAAGGGATCAATCTTTTGCTGATGTTACATCAAGCAGCGTTGAACTGCTACTTAGTTTTGGAGATGCAATAGCCAAGAGCAAGAGGTCCCCAGAGAAGCTCTTTGTGTTGCTTGACATGTATGAAATAATGCGAGAATTGCATTCAGAGGTAGGGGAATTTGTCTATTTATTTCCGTTCTCATGTTTCAGCAAAACCAGAGAATATTTGGGTTGTTCGAAGCAAAAATTTCAATTACACTTGCACTTTATTATGATTGCTTTCTGTTAGGTAATCATGCAAAAATTCCCTTTTACTTTGAATCTCAGTAGGTATTTGAATCATTTCCTCGACAAACGTCACATTGCACAACCTGGTGTAGATAGTTACACAAACACTGGTGGACTTTAAACTTTAAAGCATTCAACTATTCTCTTTATGAGCTGAAAGATGTTCACTTTGAAATCCTGTTTTCTTAAATGCGACTAACTTTGTGTTTTATGGTTTTTGTATGCCTCATAAAATTATTCTGGCACTATATAGATGGTATTTGTACATGTATTGCTGGATGAAAGTTTGAAGGTTTACCCTCGCATAAATTTGCAGATTGATTCACTTTTTGGAGGAAAAGCTTGCACAGATATGCGAGAAGCTGCTTTTGGTCTGACAAAGCGTCTTGCACAGACTGCCCAAGAAACCTTTGGTGATTTTGAAGAAGCTGTTGAAAAGGATGCAACGAAAACAGCTGTAGCTGATGGAACTGTCCACCCTCTGACAAGCTACGTGATCAATTATGTCAAGTTTCTGTTTGAGTAATGATCATTCTCCACAATTTTCGTTCTTTTTTTATGCATTGTGTCTCTTTGAGCATTCTGTGAGTCATGTTTTATGTAGGCATTTGGTGCTTGTGTTTTTGAGAAGATATCATACATTATGTGCTTGCCTGCTTGGTATTTCTTGAAGGTCAGAGTCAAAAATATTTTCTCACACCCCTTTTCTTCCCATCTTTTAGAAAAAGTATACCATTTTTAATGAAAAAAATATTTTTTCATTAATTCACATATAATCCATATGATAATTAATCTTGATGATATCTACGGCTGTTGGCTGACTAGTCTTAGATTAAATAGATATTGTGATAATATTATTGTATATATTGATCTATCTTAATTTTATAATCTTTCTTTAGATACTCATTTTGGATGTTTATCTAAATTTTGGGTTAAAAATGCCGGGCACAACCCTGACCCTAACCGTAAATTTGTTGGTCCATTCATTAGCTTACAAGCAGGAGTAGTTTCTTACAGATTACCTATTATACAAATTATCCCTACGGAAGATTTGGTAAATAGATAAACAAGGTTAGCCATTTGAATATTATCAAGGCACTGCTAAAATGATGTTCACTGACATATTGGTGTCATGACCGAGAACCTCTTCTTTCTATGTGTGTGTGTGTGTGTGTGTGTTTGTGTGACACGATCCTTGAATTTGGTATTCTGGCTTATTTGCACAGCTATCAATCAACGTTGAAGCAACTCTTCCAGGAGTTT
Source organism: Silene noctiflora (assembly GCA_009801015.1). Lineage (NCBI taxonomy): Eukaryota > Viridiplantae > Streptophyta > Magnoliopsida > Caryophyllales > Caryophyllaceae > Silene > Silene noctiflora. The sequence continues at coordinate 134,983 of VHZZ01001181.1, read as the reverse complement.
GAGCAGTCACAAGATGCAAATTCCCAGCTTGCGAGCGTGACTATGAGGATAATGCAGGCTCTTCAGACCAATCTTGATGGGAAGTCCAAACAGTATAGAGACCCTGCTTTAACTCACTTGTTTTTGATGAATAATATTCACTATATCGTGAGATCAGTGCGAAGGTATACTGTCATTGTTATAGATTGATTTGTAACAGATATATTCTGGTATTAGCTTAAGATGATCTTTCTATTTGTAATGCTTTGCTATTTCAGATCTGAAGCAAAAGACCTATTGGGTGATGACTGGGTTCAAAGGCACAGAAGAGTTGTTCAGCAACATGCAAATCAGTATAAAAGAATTGCTTGGGCTAAGGTAAGGTCTTGCTGAGAATGTTGCTGTTTAAACCTTGGCCATTGATGATTGATCGCAGGGGCTATCAATTATGTGTTTGAGTTTTTACTGTGCTATTTCTTCTATTGCTTCAAATATTGCGGCTTTGAGTATGTATGATATCTGTGATAAATCTGTACCTTGATCAGGAAAAAATTCATAGCATGGAGTGCTGCCATAATACAGAGTACCATTTTCTCAAATTACAACCGAATAAGTACATCTTTCAGCCATTTTTTTTTTTTGGAATGGACTGTTTTCCCATCTTGTATCCCCAACCCCTTACACCCAACCGTAAACACCTGAAGCTTTTCTCTCTTGTCACTTCATTATCAAAACATCAATTTTAATTTCCGTTCCTATCTCCTATCAAATAAGAACCCTAATATCTCCTACCAGACATGGATTTTGTTTGTGAAATAGGAGCATATTGTCAAGGTCATTAGGTAACAAGAAGAGGATTTATATTCAACTGAAATAAAATAAAAGGCTTTACCTTCATCTAGGTACATAATCATTTCATGCACTCATTTCTCTCTTTCACACTTAATTTAGGTTTATTTTTTTCCTCAAAAAAAAAAATTTAATTCACGATTTCACGTGTTTTTTAATTATTTTTGAGGTGTATTGGTTGATTGTTTGAAGCTATTCTTCTTGTAGCTCTAAGCTTTCTACAGAATGTGTGAGCGAAGAAGGTTTATCACTTATTTCCTTCAAAGGAAGCTAGTATAAACCCTGGTATAGACCGGTATTAAAATGAGGGCTTCTGTTTAATTGAATTACAGATGTTCTGGGAATGGAAAGAGAAGATTGGCATTGAAGTGAGAAAAGTCATGGATAAAAGAAGTAAATTCAAGTGAGCTTTAGTCATTAGCAGTGAATAAGCAACGGATATGAGAATCATTAATTTATTTTCTTTTTCTGGATTTTGAGGGAGTAAAACTGTAAAAGGCAATAGAGGAATAAGATGTAATCCAAATGAGAGGGGTAAAAAGGAATAAGCAAAGAGGGTGAATGAATTTTGGTGGTTCGAAAAAAATTCATCGCAAATTCTGTATTTTTTTTGTTTTTTGGTTGGTTGGGGGAGGGGGTTAAAAGTCATTTATGTAGCAGATTGGATAGAAAGTGCCTTAAAAGGTAGTTGCTTTGCAGTTTTTTTTCTTTCTTGGCTGTTTGAAAAAACTAGTACGTAGTACTAATTAGGTTAGTACTTCACAAATTTTCTTTTCTATTATGAATGGTATCTGGGGTGCAAACTTTGCAATTCATATAAACCATTGTGCTTTATTTTGTATGAAATTTATAGTTACACATTATCTGTTTAATTGTTTAAGGTCTGCTCTCAGTTTGTTGTCTTTACCTTCCATCTTTTCTCCTATTTGTATCACTTTCTCTTCTCCTTTTGTCTTTTATATACTTTCTTTGTTCCTTCGGTTTTTTTAATTGTTCACCATTTTTTGTGGAACTAAGTCATTGCTGTTGGTATAGATTTTGCAATCTCTCTCTGCTCAGGGCTTGACGTCATCTGGTGGAGGAGGAAGCAGTGGTGCTCCTGCTGATGGAGGAAATAGCAGCGGAGCCTCAAGAGCATTGATCAAGGATAGGTTGGCTTTACTGTCACTTGTCCATAAATGATATCATTAAAATAAATGATGTGGACATTTTACTGAACATTAGTTCTGGTTACAGGCTAAAGACATTCAACGTGCAATTTGAAGAGCTTCACCAAAGACAATCTCAGTGGACTGTGCCTGACACTGAGTTGCGTGAATCTCTAAGACTTGCAGTTGCTGAAGTATTGCTTCCTGCGTACAGATCATTCATCAAACGTTTCGGGTATATACTCTGTTTAGAAATCTTCATTTTTTTTTAATTATACATATGCTTGTAGCTGAAATAGAAGACTACTCAAGTCCCTTGTGTGGCACTAGATAGGTGGCTAATTCACTTATGTCGAAAATCAGTGAGGGTATTCTCCTTAGCAGTCTCTCATTATCATGGGTACGAATTGAACTTCCAACCCCCACCTTACCTAGTCATAGGTGGGGGGGCATGGTATTAAATCTTGACCTTTTTAGGAATCTGTCGTCTCCGCATGTTCTTGGTCATTGCGTTATAAATGTGCGGTTTATGTGCCTTCTTTAAAAATTTTATAACTAGGTCAAAGTGCATTGTCATATTTCTAATTTAAACACACGACAGAAAGTGGTTCACTATGTTTTTGCACAAAAACCTAACAGAGATGGTCTCTCAATAACGTTATTGAGAGACCTCCCATATGGTGATGTGAGGAGTTATTTAATTTATATTTTTCATGTTAAGACGGTCTCTGATGTTTTTGTTGGCCTCAGGCTTGTTTTAGTCTTTGCAGAAAAAAAAAAGATTTAAGAGAATAGTCATCAAATTGGGTGAACCTTTCATAGTCTTGTGGTTCAAATTTTTATTTGGTTTGCTCATAATTTTGATATGTTGGTTCAGGAATCTTGTGGAGAGCGGGAAGAACGCTCAGAAATACATTCGATACACTCCAGAAGATTTGGAACGGATGCTGGGCGAGTTCTTCGAGGGGAAGACACTTAATGAACCAAAGAGGTAGTGTTGCATCATGATGACATTTTACTGGAATCTAGATTTGGGCTTCCTTGTAAAGTTACAGCTAATACTTGATGTTTTATGCGAGACATCTTGTTCTTCGTTTTGCTGCCGAAAGATAAATAAATAGGTCTTGTTCTTTGGTTGAGCTTGTAAAATGGTAGTCTTCATCAGTAATTCTTTTGAATTGGTGGTTTGTACACTTGAACACCAGTGGTTGATTTGTAGATAAGTGCGGACATAAGAGCCTTCTGTACATGATCATTTTGTTGAGATGTTCAATAGGCAAATTCGTGTGAACTTATGGTCCGTAAAATTCAAGTATCAAATCATCTAATAATAAGACTAAATTCATAAACTAGTATCCAAAAGTTCCTTAAAGTCGACATTTCACATTTGTAACAATTGGTTATAAGATGAGAGATTCCTACAAGCCGAGGCAATCTCGATTCGTAGAAGCCAATTCCAACTTATCTGAGAAAATAAAAGAAGCTCGAGTCCTGTACGGACAGTACAATGCGGTGGAGCGACTGAGTAAGGGTTCCGAAGGAAGCACCCAAATGGAGACTACCGACTTAAACTTTTAAACTTAGTCTGGTTTGTCCCGATGAATAAATGAGTCAACATGGATGTAAGTTGGACATGTAGGTATTACGTGATTTTGTTTGGGTTGACATACATCCGGTTAAATCCGATGGGTGGTAATTGGCGAGTCCTAGTTTTGATTACGATCATTTGTTCGGGTTGATTTGACGATTCACCTTAGTGAGTTTATACTAGTTGTCGAGTTGAGATTGGTACTAGTGAGGTGAATATTCATGATATAAGTCATGGGCTGAAAATTCAAGTGATTAATAAGATGAATAAAAGTCGGAGCCGTAAAAGAAGATTCAACAGCCGCCATAAACTTTGGAAGTAACATTTGTAAACAGAGTTTACGGAGATACTTTGGCCACGTTGTGCATGTCTTTTCCATTATATTATATTATATTATATTATATTATATTATATTATATGCCAACCATATCGATTAAGGCAATAGCGCCAAGTTCGGTAAATTAGCAGATGAAAGCTTTGGGAACTGTCAACTTGATCAACCAACTAAACCACTTGGCTTCATTGCCAAGGAACATCTCCTTCGTTTCTCAAGCTTCATTTCCCTTCCCAGGTTTTTTTTTTTTTTTTTGTTTTTTTTGTTTTTTTTGTCGTTTCTCAAGCTTCATTTCCCTTCCCAGTTTTTTTTTTTTTTTTAGTTGCTACTGGCTAATAAATGATGTGCTAAGTTGTGTTTGGCATGCAGGTGGTATGGCTCAAGTGAGTGACAATAACAGTAAAGAGAAGAATGACCAGAATATTACTTCAAAGGGATCTAAACTTCGTTACTCTGATTATATTTTGCCCCATCTTCTCAATCTGTCAGTTCTTTTTTCCAACTTATCTACAGTTGTAGCTAGTATATGATTCTACAATTTCTTACCATTTTAATTATACTTACAACTCTTGACAATATGTGGATTTTTCATAAAATCCACATATTAATTAAGTTCCACATATGCTAGTGAGTAGTGACTATTGTGGATTCACAGAGAGACATTACCCTTAGTTTAAATTGAATGATGGAAATATTCTGTCTTTTAGATTTGTTGCTATATGTAATTGAGAGGCTAACATGAGTTCCAATATTGCTTGCTACGATACATTTTGGCATGGATCCTTGTCCATGATAAGTCCGTCAAATTCTGATCAGCAGCTTTTTGGTGATAATAGATATGGGGAGCGCCCGAGAGCACGCGATTTTGAGATTTATGCAGACAATGCAACCTTTGAAGATCCACTCATGTGTGCTCATGGGTATGCTTCTAGAATTGACTACAAACATTCATATTCATGTTCTTTGGACATTAGCTCTGTTGATATTTGGAGAATAGGCATTGATTTATACTCATACCATCTCTATATTTAAATAGTTATATTATACTTTCCGTTAATGCTATTCACTACTTGTGTCTCCATTCTTAGAACCCTGCCGCATCAACAGTGCCTTTGTAGCTCACTTTGCTCAAAAACAATCAAAATAAATGAATAGTTATGTTACTCGGTAATAAGTTTTCATTTTGCATTTGAGTATGTGTTTTGCGTGAATCACAGGGTGAAGCAAATCAAATCAGCCTTCTATACGATGCCTAAGGTGCTACCTTCTACTCCTGCTTTCCCAATTTCTACTTCTGTTTTTGGCATTTGTTTAAGGCCTACATTTTTGGATATCCAATTCTGTAAACTATGTCACTTATTTCAAGTTATTGGTAAACAAAAGGGTGATATGTATTACACTGTATGTTACAACATTCATGAATGTTTAGGCTCATGTAGTCATCTCTTCTAGCTAGTATACGTATTAATGTATGTTAGGGGATACCTATATCGACACGAAGCAGTAAATGTCTAAGAGGAGAATTTTGAGTTGGGTTGTAGCTCAGAGACATGTCTATATGTAGCACAATCGTGTCATGTGCTGTGTGAGACATTGTACTCCAGAGTTTTTAGGCTGGTAAAACTAGGAGGCGTAGAATTAGCACGTTCCCTTAATTTTGTATTTCTGAGGCTATACTTGATAGTTTGCATATAGTTGAATTATGATATAGAATCCCATCAAACCACCCTGAAATAATTTCTTGCAAAAGATATCGTCACAGTAAACTGAAAATTACATTGCATATTGATATTGGTCGATATTGAATCCCATTCTAACAGGGAAGGAATATGTATATGTGAATTACAGATTTTCAGTGCATCTGGAATTGTAGAGTACAATATCAAAGAAGAAATAATTTCACCAGGAAAGCATGAGGTCAGAAATCCAAACTATACAGAAACTATACATACGGTTAAGAGTTATAGATTCAGTAGATGTAGATGAGATTAATTACATCTTTGTTACATACTCCTTTTTTTTACAGATTCTGATTGACAACAAACAACACTACAAATTTTGGGGAAGAAATATCGATATGATATCACTTATCGTACTCTCGGTTGAAGACGGTAAAGTTGTACGCCACGAGGATAGGTCAGTTTGCTGTCAGTTTTTCTTTCCACGAATTTTAATAACCTTGTGACTTGTTTTAGCTCGAATTAAACGCAAGTGTGCTGAAAATGGGTAATGTGGATGCAGATGGGACAAGAAACCTCTAAAAAACAGGGAGAATTTGCCAGTGTTAGGGAGAATACTAGAGATGAGTCGTAGAGGTTCAATGCTAGCTACTCATGTATTGATGGGGTTTGGCAAAGATCCTTTTTCCTGATCATTTTGTGTTCAACAAACTTCCACTCATATATATTACTGTAAAACTTTTTATATCCTAGCAATAAACAGGTGGTAATTGTACTAGTTCAGTATTTCTTAATGATAGTAAAATCATGTAAAGTAAATTTGCTCATCATTACCTATTTGCTTTGGATTTTTATCTTTGATTGTCTTTTGTACATTGGTTTTAGTTGGTGATTCAAGAGTGTAGTAATTACTGCATTGTGATGGGTATGGATAGTGTCATAGTGAGTGATTTCGTGACTGCAGCACTGTACGCGTTTGGTTTTGCCATGAATTTTCGAAAGAATTAGCCACCACGCACCGGCGAAGCTAGGGTTTGAAGTCAGCGGGGACGGAAATTTTCAGTGACGGCGAAGGATGTTAAGCATATTACGTAGTATATTATTTTTATTTCTTGTATACATCATCTTTCCTTTTAATGCTTGTTCATATCTCGAAAGATTGTTTTTCCATACTCCGTCACTTTTGTTTTAGGTAACTCTGTAATTAGGTTTCTGGCTTGTATTAGTATATAAGGCAATGCTTGTACTCCTTGTAAATCATCAATAAAAATTAACCTTTTCACATATATTCTCTACATGGTATCAGGTTCTCATCGATCCTAACCACACACCAAAACTAAAACTAAACCCAACCCGTCCTACATGACCTACATGACCTGGAAACGACAAGATCAACTGCTCAAGGGTGCTCTCCTTGGCACACTATCTCCTGAAACTCAAACTCTCGTTATGCGTGCACCCACATCTCGTCATGTTTGGACCATCCTCTCCAACACCTATGCTAAGTCCACCCGCGGCCATATTAACCAAGTCAAGGCCCGTCTTGAATCCATTGCCAAAACCACCACCCAAACCGTCACTGACTATATGTATGCCATCAAACACTGCACCGACAAACTCGCCGTCTTAGGAAAGCCTATGGACCCTGAAGATATCATAACCAAAATTATCAAAGGTCTTGACTATGAAACCTTCAAACCCATCGTGGATGCAGTTAATGCTCGCGATGACCCTATACCCTTTGATGCCCTTCATGAAAAGCTAATCAATTTTGAACTCACCACATCCACCACCACCCAACCATCTCCCTTCCCTGCTTCTGCTCATGCTGCCCAATATCGTTCCAACAACCGTTTTGCCCCATCCACCTCACGCAACCCACCCTCTACTGACCGCTTTGCCCCCTCTACCTCTCACCATCCACCTGCCAACCAAGCTCCTCCCACCACCGATACCTACACTCCTGCCCCTTCATAGGCAAGTGTCAGTAGTCGTGCTGTGGGACATGTCATATCCTCGTGCTACAAATCTAAGCGTGATTACCCAGATGTTGTTTTTCCCCCGTCCTCTGCCTTCCCTCAACGCTCCACCAGAAACCCCCCACAGGCCAACACAACCACCACACATGTCCCCATCCAACCGCCCATGGCTCGTTGATAGTGGTGCTACTCACCAAGTCACCAATTATCTTGCTAACCTCGCTATCCACTCGCCTTATGATGGTAGTGATGAACTTTTGATTAGTGACGGCTCAACTTTACCCATCTCCCACTTAGGTTCGTTTCACTTTTTTGTGTCTTCCAACTCTAAACTCATTTTTCAAAACGTTCTTTGTGTTCCTCTTATTTCTCAAAACATCTTGTCTGTCTCACAATTTTGCCTCGACAATAATGTTTATGCTGAATTTTCTGCTTC
>VHZZ01001181.1:62281-73293 GCA_009801015.1 Silene noctiflora | reverse complement strand
AATTAAATGTCATACTTGTGCATTTGATATTACATGCTATGCAAGGAGTAACTACTCACAAACCTACGTGAAACCGATCATGAATGACACCAGTTTATTAAGCTCTAATTCCTTAGAAATTTTAAGTAGTTTGCCAAAATTTCAAGTCAGGTCTATTCGTTCAACCAAATTACAAAACAAAAATTCGTGAAATTGCAATGATTTTGCTAAATAGAAGTAATGTATGCAAGGCTTAAGCAAATTGACTATTTACAGTGCAATGTCATCATCAAAAAACTCCATTCCGACTCAACCTAATATGCAAAATAGACGTGAAATTTTTGATTTTTTCGATTTTTTTTAAAGGACAAACGATGCATACAAGAATCAAAATAAACGTGAATGAAAAACAATGCAAATGCAAACTTAAGGATATGGATGCATATTCCCTCCCCAAACCAAAACGTACCATGCCTTCATTATACTCAAGATCACACATCAACAACAGCAGCAAGTAAGCATGGGATAGGAAAAATGCAAACTAAATGAGATGAATAAAGAGTAAGAGCTCGATTTAGCTTAAAACTCGTCTTAAGGCTACTATACTCCTAAGACGGAACATAGTATTATACTTGTATTTATACACTAAAAGTATATTTTTACTCCAAAATAGGTTTTCAAGGTAAATTAATTTAATTAAATAGCTAAATGGCTTTTAAAACCGTTTATGAAATTCTCGGGTGTTACATAGTAGGCCTTCCTTAAGAGTTAAGACGAATATATCTGCTTAAAACTAAAAATGGATCAAAATAACACCCGCTTGCATAGATGGGACAAACTTTTTACAAATCCTAATCCATTTGATTTTTGTCTTATGTGTGATACTTCATGAGAAATTGTGATTATAAGTGGTTCACCCATTATAGAACTTTCCTTTTTCACCGTCCAACATTAACAAGGGTACGGGTGGATTTAGGGTTAGAATAAGTCAAAACCAAATTATTTTAGTAATTATGTCATTATTAGATGATACAAAAGTTAGCTTTTTAATTATTTTGTGGTTTAAAATATCAAAATTAGCAATATTTTTAATTATTCAAATATAATTTATATAAGTACAAATATATGAATAAAATTCTTGATTTATCTTTGATCCAAGTGTCGTGTTTTGACCCTAAATTAATGGGGTCATATCAGATTAAGTCAATTGGGTCGCGTGTCACATCACAGGTCTCGACTCTTGAACCTAATAAAACCTGTGAATTTAATCGTGTTAAACTTTAAACGGATAGTGTCCGTCCACAATGAAAATTTGTACTAATACACATATTTAACAAAAAAGTAAAGAATTTTGTGTACAAAGAAAGTCTTCAAAATGTTTAGCATCATCACTATTTATTGCACATTGTACCATAATACTTTAGTAATGACCCGTTTATATAATTGGGTCGGGTTATAAAATTAAGATAATATTTTAATAACGGTATATGTTATATATTCACATATAATATAAAAAAAAATGTATCTTTGGCAAATCGGGTCGAGCAGGTCAAGTCATATTCGACTAATCGACTAAACTAAAGTGATGTTTTTGGTATATCTGGTCATTATTCACGGGTGGCTCTCTAAATATGGGTTGGTTAGAGTTAGCCCTTTCAAACGAATCAGGTTATGTCGTGTTCGTGCCCGTGTCAGTTTTAAAGAGGTCATCAGTAACCTCAACCCTAACACGACCCAATTTCATGAACGAGTCGCTTGTGAAAAGACTACTTTATATTTTCTTTTTAGAAAACCTTTTATAATAATAATATTTAAATTACATACCCGTACAATTTGCACGGGTTTAAGACTAGTCCTTATATACATATACAAACCTTCACAAGCCCCAATATTGGAAATAGAACACGAGATTACCAAACACACCCTGACTTAAATGCATTGGGCATTGTTTTCTTTCTTTTGAAACGCAGGGGCAAAATTGTCAAACAGGAGAAGCAACTCAAATGCCCAAAACGCAGCACTCAACCTCTAAGTGAGAGGGAGTAGAGGACAAATGAGAGTCAACTTTCGATGACCCCAATATAAGAAAACGAGACAACCCAAATTTCTTCGCATACTTTAGAATTTCATGACCCCATTTGAATAGTGGCCTCTGACGACGGAAGCTCGCTGCTTGAATATGTTATCGAAATCGATGGGTCTTGGTTATGCATATGGCTGCTGCTGCAATTGGGCGACGGAAGTGCAGCAGACAAAGGACGACTTGGGCCGACCATGGTTGTTCAATAGAACCGAGGAGGCTGGGAGTACTAAGACTTGGAGTCGCCTTCGGGTGCTTGATCTGGGATGAAGGAGTTCGCCTAGATCGCACATGGTGGTGCGAATGAGCAGCAACTGTGGTGGGTACAGACGAAGGAGATGCGGAGCAGTGGTGGTTATCGGACTGAGCGGAGCTGGTGGACTGCTTGCGTGAGGTTGGAGATGGACTGCTGCGTCGAGTCAGAGGTGATTGCAGGTGGCTGTTGTGGTGTGTACTGGTTTTGGCTTGCGTCGGAAATCGAGGGTGCTTTATTCCGGCATGGAGATGCAGGGGATGCTCGGTGGTGAACTGGGTTGATGTTGAAGTGTGGGATGCTCTTGTGGTCCAAGAGAGGAATATCTGTGAAAGAAAGGAAGGGAGCAGCGCTGGAGTTAATATCGGCACAGCTCGTCGGGGTTGTGGATATGATTGCACCTGGTGGTGCTCAGTTTGGTGGTGAAATTTATGCTCGTCGACGAGAGCAATGGCAAGACCAGGAGTCTAGGACAATGGAAATTGGTGCAACTAAAAATTGAGTATTTGTCCCATTTTCTTCTTAATTGACCGCCTCAATTAGTCTTTGACCGCTTGTATCACGATTTGCCTTCCTTATTTAGGAACCCGCTCCCTCCAATATTAAAATAACAAATCGCAGTAACAAATTCTTGAGATATAATGATTATTATTAATTATTCTAATAAAACTAATTATTTCTAATTAAATACTAAAATGAGCTATTAGACAATTAAATCGCACAAAATAGAGTGGAAAGGAAGGTATAAATGAGGGGTAAAACGTTACCAAAATACTACTTATCAACGTAATATATTTTACATATTATTATTTTAGTGTTCCATGTCCTTAGAAAATTGATACAATTTTCTTTAAAAAAATGTCTTTTTTTAAGATTAAAAGTAAGAATTTAAATAATAAACGGGTCTACTGGGCCTGCCCGTGGGCGTTTCTTATTGTCCATACCCACCCATTTAACTTTGCGGGTTGGGCTTGACCCACTCTCTTAATTTTTCGGGTAAAAATTAACACTTGTCCAAGCCCACGAAATAAACGGGCTGGACGGGACGAACCTAATGAGTAGGACGACCCATGAACAACTATACATGAAATGGATAATGCAAGCCCAATGTAAATGATAAAGATGCAAAATGGCTAAATAAATGACATATTTAGTAACAAGTTACCGCCCATTGTAGGGATTCTAAGTTCTAACCTGATTATGAAATGTGGTCGACGTTTATAACGAATCGTCGATATTTTTCATAAAAAAGAAGTAACATCCTCTTCTATCCCCCTCTCTCTCTCTCCCTCTCTTAATCTCCCTCTTTCACTCATATCATTCAACCACCACCAACCCGGGAGCTGCGGCACCGCACTACTGCCACCTGTAAATACCCGTATTTGTCGATACTGATATTTATAGAAATTCCGCCAAACACCCGATGATGATAGGACAACATGTATTTCAAAGTTGGTCATATCGTTATTTGAGTTCATTTTACGATGTAAAAGAGACGTTATCGATGAAACATTTTATTAATAATTATTTTTCAAAATGTTCTGTTCCTTTATTTTAATTTAAATGATATTTAAATTGTTTCAAATTCATTTTATTTATTTAATTTGAATTTATTTATAATATTTATTTTATTGAAAATAAAATATTTATTTTATTCAATTTGGAAATTTCTTTTGAAAAAACAAATTTCGAAAGTTTTAAAAACGAGTTGAAAACTCGATTGAATGGGCGATTTAAGGCTCGTTCTTAGCCCGATTTTTAAGTCCGTTTTCTTTGCGAATTGGCACGAATTTCGAGTGGACCGACCCAACTACCTAACCAACCCATCAACCCAGGTTCGAATTTCCTTAATCCAACCCAAATTCGAACTCCAACAACCCCAACCCGAACAGCCCTTAACCAGTGTTCAATTGCCCCCAAACCCGACACTTTTGCACAACCCAAACACCTCCAATTTGACCCTTATCTAGCCCACCTAAACCACCCCTCTCTAGCCCACATCACCACCCATACTTAGCCTCATACCCACCACCCAGACTTGTCCAAAAACCTTACACAAAACAGCCCACAAACACGCATAAACAACCCTTTCCTGCTCTGGTTTGGCAGCCATCTTTGGAGTCCAATTCGAGCTCGAATTCATCCATTCTAAGCTTCCCTACTTAACTACATTAACCATACTACCTTCCCCCTTAAGAAAACCAATAAAACCTATCCCAATCCCCTAAAAAACGCAGCTAAAACCTATGCCCAACACAAAACAGTCCAAACACAAACACCATATGTAAACCTTACTTCTATCCCTATAAAGACCCATCTACCTCAACCATTAGAAACCATTAGAAACCCCTTAGAAATCCTAAATACTTACCCAGTACTCACAAGTCCCAAAACCTAGAAAAAAACCAGAGAAAAGGGTCGTGACAGGCACACGAAAACAGAGGCAGTTTTCTCTGTTTTCGCATTTCTGTTGTGATTTCAACCTTATGTTTCGTGCTAAATTCATCTCAAATACTCTGATATATTTACATATTCACAAAATTCAATCTTTCTAGTTTCTAAAACATCTTTCAAATCTCATTTTCGTTAATAAACGAAGTCGTGGTGATCATTCGAAGTTCGCTGTGCAAGTCGGTCCTAAGGACGTGTTTTTCGTGTTACCAAATTACAATTTCAATTGTTTTCGTCGACGAAGTCACCTCGGGATAAAAATTTTTAATCGATTACAGTCCAAAGATATTGATCAACGATACATGTAAGTTGAGGGTGCCAAAAATACCTTCCTTCTCCTTTTTTATTTTCGTTTTATACAATTCGTTTTAATTATGTACTTTTTATTGTTTTTTATTGTTTTATTTTGTTTATTAAATTGATATTTAGCGTAGTATGAGTATGAGTTAAAGTGCCAATTTGAATACGTGCGTTGACTTGATCGAGACCCTATAATTCGTCTGAAGTGATCGAAGTGGTCTCGTTCCATTTACAAATCCTCGTATTCGGATTCAGACAGAATTAAATCAATTTATTTATGTTAATAAACAATGTTTTTTGTCTTGTTGATGTTGAATGAAGGAGAACGGGATATATATTGTATGTGCCGATAGATGGCCTTATTTTGTGTGTGGATTTGTATTCTGTAAGGTTAGATTTGCCGTACATAAATTATACGATGCTTATAACATGTTTCATTCGTTTTAATTGCTTAATTTAATTCATCTTTTGTTTAAATTAGAATAATTTGAGCATCTTAATTAAATTTATGTTTAAGGCCTGTTTTAACATGTTAAAGTTTGAGTTTTGTTTGAGTAATCATGTTAATTGAATATTTAGCATGATTGTTTAGTTAATTCATATGTTTAATTGAATAATTAGCATTTTTGACGTAATTCTGAAATAATTGTGTTAAAATCGAATTGTCTGTGGATATGTACTATATGCTTCGAAAATTTGGATATAATTATCATGTTTGTTTAGTTCGTATGATATGTTTTACATGTTTGTTTAGTTAATTAGAATTGCATGAAATTGAGTAAATTGGAATTGTTTGCGTCGGTTTATTTCTGTATGTGTATATCGTGTACATATGCCATGTGCCCCTATGTATTAGGCTAGAATTGGTCTAATTTTATGCATGATTGACTTGCCTCATATGTTAGAATTGCATGTGTAGTTTTAATCGTCTTAATTAAGAATTAATTGAAACCTTTTAGCATGTTAATCAATCTTCAACATGTTTATTTGATAAGTCAAATTATGATATGAGTTAATATGGGTTTGTCATGTTTAGGGGCTATTTTAGATAATTAATTTAGTCCCTTTATTTGTCTTAAGCATGTTTTGGTTGTTTATGAAATAATGAATTGAATTGTTTGCTTTAATTCACATGCTCTGTTTTATTGCATGTCACATGATAGGAATCCGACTTGACCTAGAATAGGTTATGCATGAACCCAATTTGGTCCTTGGACCGTGTGCATGGTCTCGGCCTAAGACCTTGTTTTGCGTGATTTGTTTGCAATATCGTATGTTTGTTTGTTTATTAGCTTTATTATAATTATTGCTATGAACTAACAATTTATGCAAGGCCGCTAGAATACGAATTCTCTAATTCCTCTTTTGATTGTTTGTTTATGCTTAGAATAAGTTAAAATGAACATTCACATACTAAATAACATGACAAGTTTAATTGCATTAAATTGACATAGAAAGACATTCACATGTTAGGGTTTAAAACAACGATTGCATATTCACATGTGATACATAGCCAAATAGCCATTGTTTTGCTTAGTAGAGACCGTTATTGCAACGGGCGGTGTTGGGTGTTTTATTAAATGAAATTTAATTTGACTTCCTAACACGTAATCTCACAAGGACCTAAAATCTCTAGAAAATCGGTTTGTAAATTTCACCGAAAATTTAGTGGCGACTCTTTTCAAAAAGTAAAATGTTTTTTATGAAATAAAGGCATTGCGTGGGCGATTTCCCTCATCCACAATTTGGCGACTCCGCTGGGGATAGTGAAACTTGAAATGTAAAGTAATGACTATTAGGATTATCTATCATATGCTTCTCTTTTATGTTGATCATGCATAATCCCAATTGAGACTTTAGGAGTTGAACCATTTTCCCTCTTGGGTCGATTCCATGATAGGAGAATGACATTAACTATGCCCGATTTAAGTATCAAGATGGTTCCACCGAGGTTAGCAACGTCAACTCACCATTTTGTTACGGACTTGTGGTGGGTCGCCATTACCTAACAACGTGGGATCATTGGCATAGACCCATTATTAGAGGACCGACCGAGACTTAGAAGAGTCTAGACTCATGCATTGCATCTCTAAAATGTGAATGACTAAGTTCTATGTGATTCCCGAGTCGTTTTCAAAATCAAAGCCTATCTATTTGTTTTCAAAAAACCGTCCATCTCTCTCTTCTTTTCGAAATTTTCAATCCTATCTTTCCAAACCTTCAAATCACATTTCAGTCCCGAGCTTTTGAACTTACCTCTTTTGAAAAAAGAACTTTTCAAGCTGAAATGCTGCCCGTTTAGGATTAGACAATCCTGAACCTTTTTAAATTTACCTCTTTTGAAAAAAGAACCATTTCCAAGTCGAAGTACTGCCGAATTAGGATTAGAATGTTTAACCAAAATAAGCTTTTTATAAGTCGGCATTCTACCCATTTAAACGCTCATTTTAATTCAATCCTCTTCATTTTCAAATTCCAATGAACCATGTTCCGAACCTAACCCAAACCTAGAATAGAGTTTGAGTCAGTTGGGTCAAGTCTAGCCTAGTTAGGCTCATGTTGGTCTATGTTGGTCTTGTGTAAGGTTTAAGTTAACCTTTTGTCTAGCTAAACACAACCCTAGTGGGTTACCCAAGCCACCTCTTGGGTTCATGTCATGTATGTCGACCATTTGGTCAAAGTCAAACCAAAAAATACCCTATTTAGGACACTATGGGGCGCCTTTTTCGAACCTATGAGCCACGTTTGGCTCAATCATGGTTTAGTCACACCAAGTTAATGTCAAGTCTGAGTCAAGAAGTTAGTTGAGTCAGGTCATAGTCCTAGTTATGTCTAAGACCCCCTCCCACACGTGTGACCCCCTACAAATGAGCCACTTAGCTCATTTCTTAGGTCTAAGTCTCTCTTTGAGTCAAGTCTGTGAGTCGAGTCCTTATTTGTGCAGTGGTTTGATTCATATTTTGATTTCGTTCAGGGTTTATTTATAGAAAGGCCGGTACAGACTAGGAAAATGGCAACTGAAGCACTTGTGACTAAGATGAGGGAGACTTTGGAACAACTTATGGCTCGGTTAACTGCAATCGAGACTAAGATTGGTGGGGAGGTCCCTGTAACCAGCACCCCAGAAATGTCTGAGTTTGAAAGGCGATTCAAGCTCGTTGAAGACCAATTGAAGCTCTCTCAAGGAGAGAGCATCCACTATAAAAATTATAGGTCCTATGCTCCAGTTCAAGATGATCTTCCTAAAACCTTTGTGCTCACAGATATACCTAAATTTAAGGGAACTGAAAACCTTCTGCAACACATTAGGTCCTACAAGGAGCACCTTGATTTAAATAGTGTGCCTGCAAGCATGCTAACATCCATCTTTGCTCAGTCTTTGCAGGAAGATCCAAGGGCATGGTTCTATAACCCGGATCTGAAGAACTACCCAACATTCAAAGATCTAACTACTGAATTCTGTAGGAATTATGTTGACAATGCCGAGATCCAAACAACTATGAGAACTCTCGAGGTCATGACCCAAAAGGAGAAAGAGGGCTTCACTGATTTCTTGGCCCGTTGGCGCGCTGAAAGCGTGAAATTGACCAAAAAGCCCGACGAAGTCGATATGGTCAACAAATTTGTGAAAAACCTTTAACCTGCCTACCGTAATGATCTGAAGTATTAAAACTTTAGTACATTCAAAGATATAACCCGTATAGGGAGGAAAATCGAAGATAACCTCTGTGCTATGAAAATTGCTAAGCCAAAAGGGTACCCCGAAGTTTCTTCCTAGAAATCAAAGGCATACGTTAATGACGATCATGTCCAAGCTATTAGCTTTTCGGGAGGATCTTCCAAAAGGCCACAACGCTCTAGCCCAAGAGTGTTCACTGACATAGGGTGTACCTATACATATGTCCTAGAAAGGCTCATGGCCTAGGGAAAACTAAACCCCATAGGTCCAACTCCAGAGCCACCGTTGGAACAACGGAACAATGGTACAAGCCTGCAGCGTATCATGCTTATCATCAAGGGAAAGGGCATGACACAGAAAAGTGTTACCGTCTCAAACATGAAATCCAAGATATGATCGATAACGGAACACTCCCAATCCCCACTGTCAAGCCCAAAATATTACTAACCCTTTTGGTGATCATGCAAATGGAGTATTTGTCGAAGATAATGCTGATATGACCCATTTGACTCGGCCTATAAGCCGCCTAAATGGGACCTATGTGGGATATATGTTCGTTTATTGCTCCAAATTCCAGCCAAGTTCGAAGAATAAGGCCTAGGATGAGATTTGATGATTACGAGTCGGAGTCTGTTTTCTAGTTTTAGTCTAAGTCGAGTCTAGGACTTTCCTTTATTGCAATCGAGTCTTAGTTCTGCGATCTAGGGTATGTCCTAGAGCTCGTTATTTGAGTCTGTTAAACATTTATCGTTTCGAATAAAAGTATCACATGTTCTTTTCCAGTTCTGTTCCACTTTTGTTGATCAATCTAAAACGCACGACGCACTCGAAGGGTGATCCTAGTTAGAAATGTATCCTGTTGTAGATGGTAAGGTACCTTAGGATCCAGTTTATGTTTCCTTTACCTATTCCATGTCTGGCGGTAGAAAACCTCCACTAGAACCAATGCTTAAGATATGCCTATAATAAGCCTAGGTGTTTCCCAGTAAACCATCCCGTCTCGGAAAGAGATGCATGTAACACCCCCACATACCAAGGTGCCTTACCAAGGCCACCCTAATATATGAAGATGCTACCGTCTCGGTTACCCGAGGCACAGTATATAAAAAGTGACCATCAAGAAACAACATTTAAAGTGTAAAAAGTTTAAGTCATACATCTCAAAACCAAAACTGCGAAATACAATACAACTGTCTCAAACCAAAACTACTAAAACAAACTGTTATAAGACTAAGCGAAAGACTAGCTAAAAGGCCAAGTGACGACTCCATCCCGAGCAACACGCGAGCTTTCCAAAGCATACCTGCTAATCAACTGCTCACCATCCCCGAATGGATCAACACAGTTTTCAAAACAAAAAAACCGGGGTCAGTTACTGCATAATAAGATAAGACAACACAACACAACATAATCACATTCCTCCAACTCCATAATACTCCATACACCTGACTACACACCAAGTGTGTAGTCCTGCCAGTTTACCCGTCGCAACAGATAAACCACTCCGCCAGCGGGGACCACGGCCTTACCACCTAAGCCCCGCTCAAAACCATAGAGCGCAAAACCCAATGATCATTAATGTGCACATCTCCCTTGTGACGGGAACCACAAGGGGCGAACAAGGGCGTGAAGCCATTCCCGGAAATGACTCCACTCAGCCGAGGGCGCACCTCGCGAACCATATACAATAACAACAATCAACCATAAGACTGATAAACATCCTAATATCAAACAATACCATCATAATCATAATCATACTCATGTAACCACATTATCAACACCAATTACGCAATAGCTGAGTAGGGAAACCGTACCTGAGACGGAAATCACAAGGCTAACGCAAGCAATCAAAATCTCTCTTCTACGAAGTCACCTCCTATACAATAAATATCAAATTATAATCTACACAACCATTAACTCCCAAAAACCCCCAATCTACCCAATTAGGGTTTAAACAAAATTAATGAATCAATATAAAAAAAATGACATAAGGATCTTACCCATATTACGACGATCGCGACGATATGAAAAGCCCTAAAAGTTATGCAATCTAGCTCTAGATTTGATAGTAAAGAGAAGGAAAGATCTTATGTTGTTTGAGTTCTCCTTTTGAAAAGTTATAAAAGTAAAAGTAAAAATGAAAGAAAACGTCGTTGTTATCTAATAGCCTTCCTTTTTTCTTTAAAATCAAACCGGACGCAAAACCCGTAACAGCGAAGTTACTCGATCGAGTAACTAACGTACTCGATCGAGTTCCCCGAACTCGGTCG
>VHZZ01001180.1:143327-157074 GCA_009801015.1 Silene noctiflora | reverse complement strand
TCACATGCTATAGTTCCTTGATCATATCATATGCTTAAGTTGATCATGATTATAATGTATGCTTTATATGTTTAAAGTGCTTAATTATGTTCATTTCGATGTATTGTGGCCGGGAGAACCTTGAGTTACTCCCCACTGACTGTGGCGTTTATGTTTACATGATGACAGGTTCGTGGAAGCTTATCTGGGGTTGGAAGACGTGTGGGCTAGCGAGCATTGTACCTTGGTCCTAGTCTTAGTTTGCTAGACTTACTCACCGTACTTTGTTTTATTCGTGGGATATCTTTTCCCCTAAATATTATTGTAGTTGTATTTCCGCATTTTAACTCTTGTTGTTTGTATTTTAAACCCGTGCTTTGTTTCAAACACATTCTACGTTAAAAAGTTTTAAAAACCTCGTATTTTCAGCTGCGGTCTCTATTGTTTATGTTATGTTTATAGCGGGGGTTCACATCACCCAAGTCTTTTTGTTTTCCATTTCCAAAGGTCGTCCATAATAAGATATCTTTGAGAACCTATTTCTAGCCGATGTTTTTAGCCAAACGATCAGTTGATGCAACATATATAGGAGCTTATATGGAGCAATCAAAGAAGATAAGACCACAATTTTCAACCTCCTTTTTTACATATACAACATCTATAACCAAATACATGTCCCTGCAAATTAAAGTATCAACCATGGCTAATTTTCCTTGCACGGATAAGTAAGTGATGAGCTTATGGCTAGGAGTTATCACCACTAAGTTTAATGCTCTAAGTCAGGGATGCCTATCACCCTTATTCTTGATCAGATTATAAGCCTTTCTTTAGATTGAATAGAACAACACCATTAGATTTGAACATTAACAATAATACTCACACCATCAAGCCTGCATTAGACCCGACACTACAATTGCTCCTAAGCGCACGAGCGGCCACTAGTTGCGCTCCTTGTTGCGAACTCGGAATTGAAACAAAGCCGCCATGATTTCCCACTATCGATCACTTCGTTAACAACCAATTAAACCGCTAAGGCAGTAACCCAGATACGAGATCAAATACTTATACGAATTAAAATTAGAATCACTATTGGAATCGTTTTGTGTAGATTTAGAGATTTAGATGAACGATTGTTTGATTATGAACGATTGTTGCTTCAATGCCTAAGCCAAAATCAAATTTGTTATAATTGGAATTCATAATCATTGGATTTGATGATTAATAAGTAAGAATGCAATTGGTAAGAAATTCAAATGTATCTGGTAGAAGTCGATGATGTAATTTGTAGATTGAGATAAAGATTAGAGAGATTTTTTAATGGGCTTGTTACTTTTCAGTGAGGTGTATTGTCCGTGTTTTGTTATTGGACTATATTTGGTTTGTTGATTCAATCTCAACAATCTATTTATTTTCATCCAATGGTTGAGATTTGTGAGCACAAACTCACCATAAGAACCAAACTCGCGAGATCCCGCCTATATATATATATATATATATATATATATATATATATATATATATATATATATATATATATATATAAGAGTTCTAATGAGTCCTTCATATTATATAAGTCCCCAAGTCCTTATAAGGGCCCTTGGATGAGTGGAACAAATGGATGAGATGAAGGGAGAAGGTGGGCTCTAGTTTGGAAAAAAAAGGAAAAACGTGAAAATATGAAAGATGGGCTGACTTCCCCGCCACACACAGTGTTTGTGTACTTGTCATTATTAAACAGTGAAAAAAAAAACGCAACTAAATTATTATAGTTGCATGCTCAATTCATTCTGCCCAATATTCAAATACCTCTCCATTGAGAGAATACGAATATCCCACAAAATCAGCCTCCATTCTTCCATAAAAAAACCTAATAATTATGCCAAAAACATCCAAAAACATCGACAATCTTCTTCAAACCAAAGAAATCATCAACAATCTTCAATCAAAAACATTTCAAAATAAAGGAATTATCTTCAAGCTTCCATCAAAATAATTCATTGTTCATCACAATAATCAAAACGAATGGATGATATGCAGATTGTAGCCGTCAATGGTAAGATAACTTCTTTCTTATATTATTTTTATAATCAAATCGTTCATGATCTTGTTTGGGTAGGTTATTGCCAAAAATATAAACTAGGTTATTTCAAAACAAATTTGACACCCAAATCTGAAAAGCGCAAATCAAAATAAGTTCATGATCTTATTTTATTAACTGGGTTGTTCATCACAATAATTAAAAAAAATTATTTTTTTTATTAACTGAGTTATTTATTTATCGCAAACACAGAGTCATGCATGAGATGTGTAACTTCTTTGTTTAGGGTCAAATTTTGTGTAACTTTTAAGTGAATTATGTGCAACTCCAAACGTGAAATATTTAACTTCAATGAATTATGTGCAACTTTATTGCTATACATTGCGTAACTTCAATTCCGTGCAACTTCGATATTGTGCAACTTCAACTCTAGTCAATGTGCAACTCCAAGCGGTCTTTGTGTAACTTAATGTTTAAAATAAATTGTATGTTTTATTAGGTTGTGCAACTTTAATTAAAATAATTAAAATAAATTCTTAAACGTGCAGTCCTTTGTGTGCTTCAATTTAGTATTACGTAATGTTCTTATTCTGTGTAACTCCTAGACAATTCTGTGTAACTTCATTACAATTCTGTGTAACTCTTGATCCCATTTGTATAACTGCAGTCCTTTGGTGTATAACTTATGTAGGCTTGATTTTGTTGGTTAAATTTTGTGCATTTTGTTTTTTGATTTTTTTGGTTAAGACTGTGTAACTTCTTATTTTCATAATTCTATTCAACTTTGATATTACTTTATATTATATGCAACTTCTTATGCAAAACAGTGTAACTTTTAAATGAATTATGTGCAACTCCAAACGTAAAATGTGTAACTTCAATGAATTATGTGCAACTTTAATGCTAGGCATTGTGTTACTCCAGTCAATGTGCAACTCCAAGCAGTGTTTATGTAACTTAATGCTTATAATTAAAATAAATTCTATGTTTTATTAGGTTGTGAAACATTAATAAAAATAATTAAAATAAATTCTTAAACTTACAATTTTTTTATAACTGCAGTCCTTTGGTGTGTAACTTCCGTAGGCTTGATTTTGTTGGTTAAATTTTGTGCATTTTTTTTTATTTTTATATTGCTAATGCAAAACTGTGTAACTTCTTATTTTGATAATTCTATTCAAATGTGATATTACTTTATATTGTGTACAACTTCTTATTCAGATTGTGAGGGTCTTATGTACCATTATGTGTAACTTGTATACCATTATGTGTAACTTCTTATTCAGAATATACAACTTCATTTAATATTATGGTAAAACTTAATTCAATCCTGTGCAACTCCTATACAATTTTGTGTAACATTAATGCTAACCATGTATATCTTTAATTCAATTTTGTGTAACTTCTGTAATTCAGTTCAATTCTGTGCAACTTGATTAGAATTCTGTGTAACTCCATACCCCTTTTGTATAACTGTAGTGCTTTGGTGTGTAACTTCTGTAGGCTTGATTTTGTTGGTTAAATTTTGTGCATTTTTTTTATTTTTATATTGCTAATGCAAAACTGTGTAACTTCTTATTTTGATAATTCTATTCAACTGTGATATTACTTTATATTATGTGCAACTTCTTATTCAGATTGTGAGGGTCTTCTGTACCATTATGTGTAACTTCTTATTCAGAATATGAACTTCATTTAATAATGTGATAAAACTTAATTCAATCTTGTGCAACTCCTATTCAATTTTGTGTAACTTTAATGCAAGGCATGTGCAACTTTAATTCAATTTTGTGTAACTTCTGTAATTCAGCAATTCTGTGCGACTTCGTTATAATTATGTGTAACTTCAGACCCTTTTATATAACTATAGTCCTTTTGTGTGTCAAAAAAAGGTTTGATTTTGTTGGTTAAATTTTGTACATTTTTTTTAATTTTATATTGCTAATTAATTAGACATCTGTACCTGCGATATAACTTTATATTATGTTCATCTTCTTATTCAGATTGAGGGTAATCTATACCATTATGTGTAATTTCTATACCATTATGTGTAACTTCTTATTCAAATTGTGCAACTTCATTTAATATTATGTGTTAATTCAATCCTTAATTAATTCTGAGTTATTCCTGTGTAACTTCAATTTAGTGAATGCACAACTTCATCCTGGGCATTGTGTAACTTTAAGTGTGAGATGTGTAACTTGAAGTAACAAGAATTAAAATAAATAGATGGAAAATATAAATTAAAGCATGCCATTGAAAATAACCATAATTTACAACCAAAAGGTGGGCTATTTAGATAATTACACAAATTTAAAAAAAAGAAGAAAAAAAGGGGACAAAGTTGCCCTAGAATTTAAATAATTAAAACTAAAAATCTAGCATTCAGAGTCATAATACCCTTCAGTGAGAAGCTTCCCTTCCAAACAGATAGCCTACGTTATCTTCTGATTGCGGTGAGTCGAAAAGGAGGTGATACTCATATTTCTCCTGGGGGGTTGGAAGGCGCAATCAACCACAGAACCTTTGGACTGTCCTACCTTCCCTTATAAGCGTCACCATGCCTCGAAAATTTTCACGGTCCAACTGCCTATTATAATCATCGTCCACTTTTGACATTTCAAAACCAACAAGAAACCAACCGGCCCAACGCTTGCACACTTCTGACATGTTCTTCTTGTCGGGTTTTGCAACCCGATCAAACACATTAGTGACCATGTCCTCTAAACCGAGGAACTGACGGGCCTTCCATTTTATGTAATCACGGAGAAACTATGCTTTGTCGTTTTCATTGGAATATGATGATCTAGTGCACTGAAAATTTTCCATATTAGTCATTCGTATATGAAGGGGAAGGGTTTGTGTTTGAAAAAAGAAAGATTATGTATGAGAGATGATATAAAATGATAGTATTAGATAGTTTATATAGTAAATTAGGGGACAAGGTTATTAATTACGGAATGCAAAAGGGTGTAAAAATCTGATTAGAAGGCATGTTGGTTGAAACGACATGAACAATTGTGTCTTTTCATGTTGACATCAACCAATGGCAATACGTTAAAGTGGATAGTTGTGGGCCATAAGTTGTGCAACTTCTTAACAAATTCATTTTACCAGTTACTATAGTGACTCAAAGCGTCAATGTGTAACTCCTAAGCAGTAAATGTACAACTCCAAGCAAGATATGTGGAACTTCAATTGATAGGGTTGCACATATCATGCTTAGAGTTCCACATTTTATGCTAGAAGTTACACATTGACTGCCTTCAAGTTATACCTGATTGTTATCATTCTGAGTTAATGTTGTGCAACTTCAGTTCTTATTATGTGCAACTTCATTTCTTATTCTGTAGTACTTCATTTCTTATTGTTAAAATTCTGAGTAAATTCATAATTAATTTATTTTACCAGTTATTATAGTGACTCCATGCATCAATGTGTAACTCCTAAGCAGTAAATGTACAACTTCAAGCATGATATGTGCAACTTCTATAGATAGAGTTGCACATATCATGCTTGGAGTTCCACATTTTACGCTAGAAGTTACACATTGAGTGCTTTCAAGTTATACCTGTTTGTTATAATTCTGAGTTAATTCATAATCAATATATTTTATCAGTTACTATAGTGACTCCAAGCGTCAATGTGTAACTCCTAAGCAGTAAATTTACAACTCCAAGCATGATATGTGCAACTTATAGTAATAGAGTTGCACATATCATGCTTGGAGTTCCACATTTTATGTTAGAAGTTACACGTTGACTACTTTCACGTTATACTACTTCATTTCTGATTCTGTACTACATTTCTTATTCTGGACTACTTCATAATCAATTTATTTTACCAGTTCAAAGAATGCATAACTCCTAAGTAGTGGATGTGTAACTCCAAGTAAGATATGTGCAATTTCAAATGATGAAGTTGAACAGATCATGCTTGGAGTTCCACATATAACGCTAGAACTGGTAATTTAATGCAACTTCAAGTGATAATTTAATGGAATGACAAGTTTTGATTCTGTGCAACTTTATTTCTTATTCTTTGCAACTTCATTTTTTCGTGTGTAATGTTTAACTTCTTTTCTTATACTGTGCAACTTCATTTCTTATTTTGTGCAACTCCAAACATGATATGTGAAATTTCAATAGTTCATTTTGTGCAACTCTAAGCATTAAATGTGCAACTCCAATCATGATTTTTGCAACTCCATTTCCGATTTTGTGCAACTTTATTGACTGCTTCTAAGTTATACCTGAGAACCTTTAATTTATGTTTTTTTTTATCAGATGACACAGAGACTGAATATTTTAACCACGTAGCGAGCGAGTTCACACCTCATGTTGGCCAAGAATTTTTTGAGATCGACGAGGCTGTTACATTTTATAAAATATATGCACTAGCTTGTGTCTTTGATGTTCGGAAGTACACGACCAAAAGATGGAGTGATGGTGAAGTGAAATCAAAATTATTGGTTTGCAACCGACAAGGGTTCACATATGTATCGAATGGCGAATCAGCTTCAGTTAAGGATATAGGCGGTTGTGGGATGGAAAAGGAACGAGGTTTTGTATCAGCACAACACATGAATAATAAGATAAAGAGGATAGGGTGTAAAGCGCAAGTGAGGTTATTCATGAAGAATGGTTTGTTGTTAATTGATCGATTCCACGAGGGGCACAATCACGAGCTTATATTCGTTAAGGAAAGAGAGTTTCTGAAGTGGTCGTGAAACATCACAGATTTTGACAAGTACCTGATTGTCCAAAATTCAAGGGTTAGTGATCGATGTATTATACTGTAAAATAATATAAATGATTTATAATGTTTGATTGATATTGAGTATTAATTGTTGGTTTTGGTGATTGCAGTTGCGCACAAGGACATACAACATGTGTAAAGAGCACGTTAATGGGTTCGAGAACATTGGTGCAACTTTAACTAATTTCAAAAACTTCCACAGGGATGTAAAATGCTTTATCCATGAAAGGGACGGGCAGTTGTTCATAGATTGCTTTAAGAACATGGCAGAGAATAGGCAGGATTTTTATTTTGCTTATGAAGTTGACATCGACAATAGACTCCGTAAATCTGGGTTGACGACATTGTTAGAAGGAACTACTCCATATTTGGTGATGCAGTATTATACGACCCAACATACTCGACGAACAAGTATGATATGACTTTCATGCCATTCACTGGTATAGACCACCATAAACGGTCAGTAACATTTGGTGGAGCAGTCATTGCGCATGAAGACCATGAATCATTTCAGTGGGTTTTTAGTAGATTCTTGGATGCTATGGGGGGAAAGGAACCCCAGTACATTATAACCGATTATTGTCCGGGCATTATTAAAGCTGTTGCCCTTGTGTTCAAAACAGCTCGGCACCGGTTTTGTATGTGGCATCTCATGAACAAGGTGCCAGGCAAGTTTGGGGTGACAAGGGGAGAATATAAGGAGTTTCTGAAGAAATTGAATGCCATTGTCTGGGACGAAGACTTAGAAGCAGCAGAGTTTGACGTTTGTTGGACGGATATAATAATAGCTTATGGTCTTGGAAACGATGACTGGTTGGAAGACACCTACAACAAAAGGAGGCAGTGGGTTATGGCGCACTGCAGAGACTTGGCCATGGCAGGTATTATGTCAACCACACAAAGATCCGAGAGCATCAACGGTTGTTTTAAAAGGTTTGAACAGAAATCGGGCACATGTGTTGAGTTTTGGATGCGTTTTGAGAGCGCTATGGACCATCAACGTCATAAGCTATAGAAGCTTGACAGTGAAACACGACACTCGACACCAAATACTGCTACGCACCTTGCTATTGAGATTCATGGGGCTACCGTGTATACTCATGAGACCTTCAAAGAATTTCAGGAAGAGTTGAAGAACTCTATCGATACGTGTAGGGCTGGGAGCTATGTCGAAAAGGATGGGTTGGAGATAACCGTCGTTAAATATTCGTGCAGACAAAGGACTTACGACGTCGAATACAACCCAGATAATTAAACTGCTTTTTTAAAGCAAATTGTCAATATACCATACTTAAATGTGCGTAACTTTATCTCAGAAAATGTGCAACTTCAAGTGAAAAATGTGTAAATGACACGATTTGGTGTTAATCCATGAACACTTGCAGCGCGCTGCAGCTGTAGAATGTTTGAAATAAAGGGCATTCTTTGAAAACATATAGTATGGATTTATTTCTCACACCGGTGGAAAACAATCCCAGAGGGATATGTCGCTAAAATATGGACAACCAATGCACTTCAGTTCAAGATGTTAGATTGTGAGGGTCTTCCCACTGATGTTGTTGATGGAAAACAAATTGAGATTTCCAAGTTGTGGTTGGAAGTTTACTCAACCATTGGTTTACTTCGTCATATGGGTGTGGCTGAAGTTGAAAGCTTAAGCTCTCTAATAAGGGAATTTAAAGAGTAGCTTTTACCATCCACTCAAGCGACGAGTAAGCAACAAGAATTAGAGCAAATACTTGGTTGTCCGTCCATTGTGGAGCCCTTGGCAATATTTCCACCAAAACAATTGAAAAACAAGGGCAACGGTAAAAGAATGGTGCCGGGAAAGAGTAAAGTCGTTGCCTTAGCGAAGAAGCCAAAATGCATGTATAATAACTGCAAACAAATGGCCGACCATGACAAGAAGAAGAAGAAGAAGAAGAAGAAGAAGAGCAGGAAGAAGAAGATGAAGCAGTCGAGGACATGAATTATTTAGGCTGTTTTTCTGTGACTGGTAGTTGCGTAAAATATAAATAATCTGGACAATTATGCACCTTTTCTAAAATTGTTGTAGTGTTTACCTTGAACCATGATTTACATGTTTATTTTGTTGTGAAATATATTGAAATGGGAATAAAAAAAACAATCGTGTGTAACTTCAACTCAGAAAATTATGTGTGTAATTTCAGCTCAGAAAAAAAACAATCGTGTGTAACTTTAGCTCAGAAAAAATATATTGAAATGATTGTGTAATTTTAGCTCAGAAATGTGTAACTTCTACAATTATGTGTCTAACTCCTATGTAATGATTGTGGAATATCAGCTCAAAATATTATATGCAACTCTAGTCTAATTATGCAATGATTGTGTAACTTCTTGAATATGTGCAACTTCAATCCAGTCTATGTGCAACTTTAGGTGTGATATGTGTAACTTTTTGATTAACTATTATGTGCAACTTCAAGAGCGACATGTGAATCTTCATTTCATATTCTGTGCAACTTCATTTTCGATTGCGTCAAGTTAAACTTCATTTTTGAGTTCCAATTCAAAGTTAATTCATATTTAATTACTAAATATATTAGTCAATTCTTATTATGTGTAACTTAGGCTAAGAATTTATTGTGTAACTTCAACTAAATGAATGTGCAACTTCAATTGGTTATGTGCAACTTCATTGTTTATTATGTGCAACTTCAAGCACAATATGTGTTACTTTATGATTGGTTATTATTTGCTACTTCAAGCACATTATGTTCAACTTAATTCTTATACTTTGCAACGTATATTATTATTTTTTGTAACTTCATTACTCTTATTCTGTGAAACGTCTTTTCTAAATCTGTGCAACTTCAAGCCTGAGAATTACCAATACCAAAAACTCATTAACACAGGAATTAAAGTTGAAGTTATACATTCTGTTGTTAACTTTTCATAGTTGTTTAAAAAATACATTCTTGCATTCTACTTTTTTAGCACTGTCTTCTTAACTTTTCGCTTTCTCTCCAACTTCTTCGAGATGTCATCCTTGTTCCCGATAAACTCATTAACTTTGTCCATAACCATTTCTCTGATGACATTCATATTAGCTAGTACGAGTGTGGCGGCCAACTGGATTATCAAATAACGACGGTTGACCTTCCTCTCTAGGTCTACATAACGAAAACTATCCCCCTCGTACATTAACATGTGAATCATTGTGAAAAGCCCAGACTCAACGTCAGTAATTGATTGTTTCTGCCAAACAAAAAGTGTGTGACGATACTTGAAGTGAGTGATTTATTTTTCTTGCTTCTTCCCTCTATATTCCATATAGTCACTCATGTGGCCAGTCTGCACAGAAAGATGTTTATATGATGTAAATATAAATAATCGCAATCAATAAAAAAAACCATGTCATACAAGACAAACAGCTTACAATCACTTCACACGCTATGCACACGACCGACTTCTCCCAAGTGAGGTAATACTTATGGTCGAGAAGATCAGCCATTTTTTATATGAAGTTGATACAGACACACGCAAAATGCCCTTCCACTCTAAATGGTACGAAGAGTATATCTGCATCCAAACTGAAATTCCTTCACACACTCGGATAAAAACGTCCCAATGTTGGTAAAGCTTATCAGTTGACTGTGTGCTTTGTTCAGAGCTTTGCAGATGCTCCACGATAGTTTCCTGTACATGTAGTAGTTCAAGTGTAACCGCTAAGGAATAAGGGATCCGAATTAAACAAGTAGACAATACCATATAAAAATACGGGTCATACCATATTACGTATGCCAAAGAAGGACAACCTTTGATCCTTGCACTCCTCTGCCTCCAACCGGTTAAGCAACATGGACCAGCATTCAATCACCCCGTCTGCCATGGGTAACTCCGGCAGCATGGACAAGATGCCGGCGTGGTCAATCTTCGCATGCTGAACATAATACACTAGTGGAAATATGCTTTAATATAAGGTCATTAAAAGTCATTAAATGAAGTTGTGTAAAAATAGGAGTTATACAAAATGGAACTGAAGCTTCAGACAATAATCATTGAAATTACATAGAAGTAAACTAAAGTTACAGAGAGTGATCAATTAAGTTGCACATTATTCAGACAATAACCTTTGAAGTTTCACCTTTTATGCTAACTTGCATTCATTAATTTAAAATAGAATTAGAATAACTTACAATGCTTCGTAGGTGTAATCGTTTAAGAAACGGAAATCTATCACCTGCTTGCGCATTGATTTTAATTCCTTGATTAGAGACTTGTTTAATTTCAAGGTCTTGGAGACAAACAATAGGTTCTCATCAACTGCCCCGCATTCGAAGCTGCACCCAAGCCCATCACCCTTTCCAAGAAAACGCCTCATAATCGGTGTGCTGCCTCGACCAACCGGGACCATCCCACAGCAGCTTTGCTTGCAGGGGTTCGCTGTAGTCCCGGTGTATCGGGGCGAGGGCGCCTGACATTACTATTCCCTGCATCGGAGCTAATCCCTCTCTTGCTCCCAGGTTTTCTACCACCCAACATCTTGGTCTCCTCCCTCGTCGCACATTCATGTGCCAAAGTCTCCTTAAAAGCGACAACCCTGGAAAGCAC
Organism: Silene noctiflora; assembly: GCA_009801015.1. NCBI lineage: Eukaryota > Viridiplantae > Streptophyta > Magnoliopsida > Caryophyllales > Caryophyllaceae > Silene > Silene noctiflora. The sequence goes on along the minus strand of VHZZ01001180.1, from coordinate 145,724 downwards.
TTATGCCTTCTCCTTATTTATATCAGTGAGGACAAGCGTAGTAGCCATTTTAGCACGCATCAACTCCACGCTATCCCTTATCCCTAGGGTACAATCAAAAATCTCTCCACAGTACAGCAACATGTGTGCCATGATGTAGACACCACAATCGTTCTCAGAAAAACCCACTCCTTGCCATTCGAATTTCATGTTGACAAATTTAAACCCGCTCACTTTCTTGCCTTTCTCGAAAACTTTGGCGTCCATATACTTTCCCATTTCATCAGCCTGTCATAGATTTAGCAAAGCGTGTAAAATAAACTAATGATGCATCTACAAAGTAAGGGTGAACTCTCAGCACAATTAAGTATAAGATTATTACAATGATCTCCGTGATCCCTCTGTACGGCAAAGTCAGAAGATCGTCCGCGTATGAACGGTGATCAAGGTACTCGAGCTGCTCAGTGGGGAAGTTTATGCATACGCAATAATAATGGTCTCCATCTCCAGATAACACCGACATAAAGACCTGAAATATGTTAAAACATCTTCAATACAACTTTAATAGAATCAGTACACATAAATGGAACTGAAGTTACACATTTTTGAATTGAAGTTACACATATCTACTCTGATGTTGTACATAGACAAACCTATGCATAACCTCAATTCTATGTAACTTCAAATCCGTCAATGTTCAATTTCAAGCATGAGATGTGTAAAAGAAATAAAACAAAAATAACCATGTCAGAGTTGAGTTGAAAAGTCTTATTCATGGCTAATTGCCATTGGTCCCACGAGTTCCGAAATGATTCAGATAGATCGATAACCTGATTCAATTTCTTTGCCTTCCAAATTTGAATTGCGGGCTTCTGTTAAACAAAAGTCGCATTGCAAGCGTAACCTCAGAAGTTGCACAAATATGAATATGATACCAAATTACATGTTTTATTCAGGGGACTCTTATAGTGTGACTTAAACCAAAGAAACAACGAGAAGTTGCAACAGGTGCAGTGTGCACAGTCATGATATAATTGAGTAGAGCGCACCAGCAATTAATAATATTATTCATTACTTGGGTACCAGGCAACAATATGAGCAGATCCTCACGATTTATACAATTTGGGTCATTATATGTGACCAACTGTTCACTGAATCCAAAATAGCCGGTTAGCATCTAAGAAGCATGGATACAAACTTATTCAAGTGTGAATCAAAACTATTGGTTTCACTCACTTTTTGTTATGGTTATGAAACCGATCAAAGACGTGGTCCATCATCTGTTTCCTCAAACTGAAGACCTTATCGAACCTTGTGTTGTTAAAACGCAACAACTGTGAGGAAACGTACATCTCAGGACCAGGTGCCTCACAATCAATAGAGCACCCTAGGTTCTCGGGGACAAGGTCCATGCACGGTAAAGGGGGCGGTGGAATGAAGTAATAATGGATGGTGGCTCATGTCACTGAGGGGTACGTACACAGGAGACAGTTGTCGTACCTGCTCGCCTGTCATCCCATCGTTCAATTCAGCTGTAGTATAGAAAGCCAAAGGAGTTCGAGAAGCACTCCATTGCATAGAATGAATAACAGCCTTGTCCTTCTCACCACCATCACCAGCGAGATTTGCACCCCCTTCCCTGTGAGCCGGTTCCGTTTCTATTCCTTCCTGTTGAGGAGGACCACGTATCGCCTCATTAATTTCGACCGTTGAATAAACATAATCAATAAATTTTTGGGTAGAGAATTGGGGCGCATTGACCACAACTTCTTCCTTCTCCACTGCAGGTTCATCTACTTTTGACAAACCTTGATCAGGTTGTTTCGTAGCAGCGGCGGCGCTTCCAACATTTGTATTCCGCTTCACTGTCTTCCCGTTGAACAGGGCCAAGTATCGCCTCATTAATTTTCACCATCGAATAAACGTAATCAATAAAATCATGTGTAGGCACTTGGTCCGCATTGCCCACAACCTCTTCCTTCTCGACTACAGGTTCATCTACAATCGACAAAAATTCCTCAGGTTGATTTATAGCAGCTGCACAGACTACGACACGAGCCCTTTTCGAAACGCTATCTCGATATCTTTCTCTGAGTACATAGCCTCAGCCAATAGCTCCCGATCAGTTTTGGCCATTGGACCCCCAGGTACTTCCTCAATCCCTAAACTAGAATCTGACACATGCTCGGGAGAAGATCTGTCCATTTCAGCACTTGGATTGCCAACCACATCCGCCATAATCTATGACCATGAAGGTGCAACTCATTTGACTGGCGACTCGGCATCCTCATCTTGTGCATCCCTGGCACCCCCTGGGTTAGCAAGTTCACGAAGCACTTCGCTCACTTGATTTGTGGAAACGTCAATTCCATCGTCTTCCATAGGGGTTTCTGTGGGGTAATATCCGTATAAAACCCT
>VHZZ01001178.1:101927-113541 GCA_009801015.1 Silene noctiflora | reverse complement strand
ATTGCTTGTTTAGAAATTTACTCAAACTTACTAAACCCCTTACAATGAAAATAACTCGCCAACCTACTCCGGTTGCACTTGCTTAAAGCTACTCCTCTTCAAGACTTTCACTTGCTCAAAGCTACTCCGCTTCAAGACTTAAGTTCTATCTCATTGGTTTACAGAGTGTTTGAATATCAATCGTTCACTTAATGAACATGGAGATCACAAATAAAGCAAAAGACATAGTTCCTTAAGTTAAAGAAGACAAGGTTTCCCTTTTTTAAGGATAAGTATATGTACTTCTTTGAACCCAACAAGCTTAGATATTTTCCATATGATAAAGCATGTTGCTCTCATAAGTTTTGTTTCAAAAGATTTCTGAAATGAAAGTTGTAAAGATTTGTAAACTTGAAATTTTTCTCGAAAATTATCTCCACCCGTTGTATCAGAAACCACAGTGCATTGCACTGTTGCATGGTTTTGCAGTCACTTGACCAATTGCGTATGTTACACTACCTCGTTTACAACATTTGACTTAGGCTAGGGATATTCTTCATCTTAATCATTCTTACACCATCTTGAGGAGTAATTGTAAGCTCCAAATGCTATTAACAATAACTAAGAAGCAGACCATTAAATGACAAGGAAACTTGACATCATCAACCAAGTATGGTCTAACATAGCACCCTTGGTTATCAGGGAAGGCCTAGAGAAGGCTCCTTGGTAAGTGGGGGTGTTACAGAGTGGACATCTATGAATTCAGGGGTATTACACTTAGCCTGCAACTCAGCATACTACAAGCGAGATGCCGAAAAGCATAATGCAGAACATCCCTAACAAAAATAAACTCCAAGCACTTCAAAACCAAAGGGGAAGGTAGCGCCATTGCGAGTCGCCAATTCAAGCCCGGACGCGGAGACAATGTGTTCCAAGCTAGAAAAAAGTTTTGCGTCAAAAGAAAGTTTCGTCAACTCAAAAACAGTAGGGGCACAAGTGCGCAAAGCAAAATAGAGCTTAGAAATATCAGTACAAGCATGAAGCAATGGTAGCTCGAACTGTGGATTATCAATCCTAGCAAAGGAATACATAAGCTTCTTGGTCCTAGTCTCTCTCTTCACCGCAAGCTCACAGATATGAAAATAGGACACACACTCACAGGGCCACCAAGAACTTTGGCACCACGCAGTGGCCTAGCAATAGCAGGTGGGAAAACACCGGGAAGCCTGCTCTAGGATCTTCCTTAGGCAAAAAAAAAACCTCGATTTTACCAACATTAAGAAGAAAGGCCCGATCGAGGATCATCTTCCATAATCAGCTCTTAAACCTTTTTCACAACCAAGGTATCACCATTATAGTGCCATCATCCAAGTACCAAGCCTGCAAACTCAAGTAAAAAACGTCTCGGATCTTACATACCAAAGGATGCAACACCAATGCAAAACCCAGTTTTACATATCATGTTATTTTATCTATTGAAATCTTCCGTTTATAATAACTATGAAGTTCATCTCAATGGATGAAGAGTGGATGGTACATGTACCTTTTTAATGGCTTGATTGAAAGAGGCATATATTATAACACGGACAATGGAGCCGAATTTGAATACGGTTATCGGTAGCCGCAATTGGTGATGTCACTCATTCCCGATATCGTCAGCTAGTTCGAGGATGTAGAGATTCTGCTGCAGTTGTTGGTACTTTCTTTCCTTTTTATTGCATTTGTCTTTCTTACTTTTATAGTTAGCCTCTCCTTTCTCTTTATTGATCAATGTTCTCCTATTGATGTGTTGTTAGTGAGGCATGTTGTAGTGTCACATTGAGAACATTGTGACGTTTAGGTGTTGGGGAGGATTTAATATTTTGTGTGCTTACTTTCATGTTGTGTGTTTATTTTTGCATTTTTTATACTGAAAATTAAAAAAAAAATGAAAATTTGCATAAAATACAAAAATATATATGTTCTTATTTTATCAAGTCTAGTTTAGTTTTGAGTGGTTAACAATGATGAAATTGCGTTTGTTCATGCATTTTAAATCTCTAATAAGCAACTCATGTATATTGTTTATTTGTTTTTGACATATATATGGTTAATAAATGTTTTGACAAGGCTAAAGTCGTATCATCTAAATCAAAGTAAACCTATAATACTACTAACAGATAACTAGAGGTAAGTTAAGGTATCGTATCCACAGGGAGGCGATAATTATCTAGTTTGCTATTAATTAAGTCCGTCTTAAGGTAACAGTTTTCTTAAAGGTTTGATTTGTTTAACTAAAACTAATTGCGAGGTAAATAAAGATGAATTCAAATATACTAAAAGAGTCTAGGGATCGAGTTCACTAGGTCAGTTATCCGGGAGTGATGATTTAACTAATTAATTGAGCAGTTATGTTTTTTAAGGTCATATGATCGGTCGACTCAAATATATCCTTTAGATCTAAACTTAACATGCGGTCGCTATAATTAAGTCAGTCTATTCAGTTGTCGCAACCAATACTAGTCTTAACCCAGTCGTTGAAAATCCTAGTTTGCAAGACTAATTAATTAACTATGATCGGTAAATCAATTAACTAGATTTAAGACAACAATCAAACAACAACTAAAAGTAGTTTAACAATTAATTCATTAAGATAAACCCCCTTCTAACAACCTAGATCCCCTTTCACCCTAGATTAATAAATTAGCTACTTGTACGAACAACAATAAAGTGAAGGAAAAGCATAATTAAAAGCATGTAAAAGATGAGTAAGAAAGCAATTATAAAACTAGAACATGAATTAACAATAAATGAGGAAAGATTAACAAAGTATCGTAAATTAAAGGTGTAGATCTGGAAGAACAACAATAACTAAAATAATCTAATAGTTTTCTATGAGTTTTTATGTAAAATAAAGCGTAACCTAATAATAAAGCACGAGTTTCCTATTTATATTACAAATAAACCGACTTAAAGAAAGTTCCAGAAAAGTCTTCAGCGAAGTGGATCCTCGGTCGAGTTAAGTATACTCGATCGAGGAACTGGTCTCAGCACTTCGTCTTTGTGATTTCTTCTCTTCTTTCCATCTTTCCTCCTTGATTTCCGTGCTATCTTCCTCGAACTTCGTCTTGCCGACTCCGCGGTGCTCCACTTTACTCATTTGCTCCAAAAATGCACTCATCCTACATTAAAACACCAAATTGCGGAAGTATTGACATTCTAACATAAACGGCATATAAACGACATATATAAGCACAAAACTGTCTCAAAAGTAACTAAGGGGAGGCATAAATATTTATATAATTATGACTCATCCTGCTTGATGAACGAGTCTTGGCTGCATTTGGCATGCTTGATGAACGAGTCTTAACTCTATTTGGAAATAGTTGATGATTGAGTATACTTGACCACTTGTCGATACTACAAAAAATTCCAAGTGTAACACCCCCATACTCCAAGGCACCTTATCAAGGACTACCTCCGAATATAAGGATGCTACCATCTCGGTTACCCGAGGTAGTGAACATCATAGAAACCATAATGAAACAAATATAAAGTTTAACTTATTAAAACGGTTACAACTGAAACGTGCCAAATACAAAACCAGACTAAAATCCCAATGTGATAACAAAATCTAAGATATGCAGAAGCTAAAACTACAAAAATAAGATGATGACTCTGCCCATGCCTACCCGCATCAACAGCAACCATGGAAACCATCATCATCTGCTAAACCAACTGCTCACCATCTCCGAATAGATCACCACAGTTTTGAAAAACAAACACGGGGTTAGTCAACTGTACAACAATATATAATATAATGTATAAACCAACATCCAACACAATTAGTAACCTCCGCCTCCCATCTCCATCACAACCAAACTGACTACACACCGAGGTGTGTAGCCCTGCCAGTGGGGACCGCATCCTTACTACCAAAATCCCCACTCCGCAGAGTGAACCCAGTTTCTTAATGTGCACATCCCCCTTACGCTGAGAGAACGCAAAAGGCGAATAATGGGGGAGAGACCACCTCTCACAATGGCTCACGAACCAACCAACTCCAACACCAACAACCACCACCATCCACAACATACAACAACCACAACACATACAGCAATCATAACCAGTAAAAAGATCGTCACATTAATCACATAATATTCTACAGGCAACTGAGTAGGGAAACCCTACCTGATAAGCAAATCCGTCGATTCAAGCAAGAAGTCGAAAAGGTTCCTCTACGAAATCTCCTCCTAAAAATATAATCAAACAATCAACCAACTGCCTAAGCACAATCAAATCACAAAGCCCCCAATTACTCTGATTAGGGTTTCATACAATACCCCATAAATCACAAAAAGAATAGATTGATAACTTACCTGATTGATTAAAAGAACAAAGATGAAAAGATCTCCCAATAGACGATCAACTACGGCCTTAGATTGATATAAAATGAACGTAAGACAGTTCTTACGTCGCTTTCAGTGCAAAAGTGTTTTGAGAGAGTTTTTAGAATAAAAAGACAATTGATTATGAATCACGTTCTATTTATATCAATCACGCAAAAACCCGAAACGGACCGGACACTCGGTCGAGTACGAGCCACTCGACCGAGTAAGCCACACTCGACCGAGTGTAAGACACTCGATCGAGTACGCCTAACTCGACCGAGTGCTACATACTCGTCCGAGTCCACAACAAACAGACCACTGATATCACATCCCAACTGGATACTCGGTCAAGTAGCCCTCACTCGGTCGAGTATCCCGAGGTCACAAAACCGGTGTATTACACTAAGGTTTAAAGCTTCCTTGATTGGTAACATCTATAAACCGATCTCATTATATTAGGATTTTTGAGTAGTTTTCCATATGGTAATGCGCAACAATAAAGGGATGCTAACGAGCCGAGTCGAGCCAGAGCTTGGCTTTGATCGGCTTGTGCTCAAAAACCAAAATTCGAGCTCGAGCCAATCTCGAGCTTGTAAAAAATGTGCTCGTTGTCAAGCTTACGAGCTTTAACGCTAGTTCAAGCCTAACTCGTACTCAAATTGAGCCTAAATATAGTGATTCATTTTTTTATTGTTTTTTCTTTCAATATTTTCAAATATATGGCTCGAAATTTATTTGTAAAAATATTTGGCGAATTAGTGAGACATTTAAAATGTGCGATGCAAACATATAGTCATGGTAAAATACTTTAATAAAATATGAGTAATATCTTATCTATTCACACAAGTTCGAGCCGCCCGCGAGCTTTTCGTATCGAGCCAGTGTTTGCTTGGCTTGACTCGTTAAGCTCTCGAGCCGATCACGCACGAGTCGATCTTTGACCGAGCTAATCTCGAGTTGCTCGTGAGCTGCCTCATGCCAAGGTATCGACTATTCATGCGAACCCACGCTATATAGGGGAAAAGTAAATGATAAACACGCAGTGGAAAACACAGGTTTTTAAAACTTTTAGTTTAAAACATGCGGGTTCACTTAAAACAACAAATTCAAATGATAACATAAGTAAAGTTAATACAACACCACAATTTTTTACTGATGTGACTCGTACGTACGCACATTTAGTCCTCTAACTAGCCTCGTTCCACACGCTTTTATGTTTGTATTAGGGTCGTTTCTTATCATTAGTTGTCTATTTGCTATTCTATGAGGTTTTGATGCTTTTGGTAGGAGAAGAGTGCCAACCTTGGATTCATGAGCATCTCGGAAGACTAAATTGATCGCACTTAACGACCAAGCAAGAAGTAGGGACCAAGACTAAAGGTCGTAGTAGTTATGTGAAGTATTCGGGCAATGATGAGCAGCCCCCACGAGTCCTGAGGAGCCCCCACGAGTCTTGGGGCAGCAAGCTAAAATAGCCGACACTGGAGGACAACTCGTGCGAGTTCTCCCAGACTCATGCGAGTCTGAAGCCAACTCGTGCGAGTCCTCTCTAACTCGCACGAGTCCCCCAGCAGTTTGCAAAGGACGTTCAACTCGAGGAATCCTACGGGTCCTCCTAACTCTAGCTCTTCCTTGGACTAATTTAAGGGGCCTAATAGTCATTTAAGCCCTTAGTTAACCCTAATATTGTACGTAGTATAAATAGCTTATGTAATTGCAATTTAGACACATCTTTAGAATCCATCTCTTAGCTTAGATTAGCCTAATTACACTTTAATATTTTTCTTGTTATTCAAGCAACTTTAGATCTACTTTGCAATTGAGTAATTCTTGGGTTTTGGATTGAGGAATTGACAACTTCACATCATTAATCAAAGCTTTCTTCTATTGTTCTTCCATTCCTTTGTTCATCTTAAGTTGGTATAATCCTTTTACTCTTTTCTTAATCATTTACTTTATTATTTATTTCATCATCATCATGTTTATGCTAAGATGTTTGACACCCTCTTTGGCATGATTTCCATAATGATGTGTGAGTAGTCCTCTAGCTAGGGTTAGTGAGGGATTAAGGGAGTAATCATGGGTTATCTATGTATGATGAGTTCATATGAATGATTGTTTGTTATGTTCCTCAACTTATGTACATGTTATATTTGATGAAATGCTTGATTCACAACCTAGCATGATTCTCTATCTCTTTAACAAAACTTGTAAAACATAAATCAACTCAAGTATTGTTAGACCATGCATATGTTGAATAGGGAGAAAGAAGTCGTTGTAGGTGTCATAAGATATAAATCAACTCGACTCCGAGACCTAAGTCTCCCTAAGGATTGTAAGATATAAACGAACTCGATCCTAGCATGACAACAATCATTTATCGGATTCATTACTAAGATCATACCATGTTTCCCCAATGAACCCATGACACCCTAGTGCCTTTAATCAATTGTTTACATTTCCACTTTAATTGCATGCTTTGTTATTTTCATTTACATTTTCGTTCTAGTAGCATAGCTTTCATCTCAACCGAAATTTGTCACACCAAGACATGACTAGTTCGCATTTGATCATAATTTGACAACCCGTCCTTTGGGATCGATCTGTACTTGTTACTTACTAGTTAGTTAGAGTATAAATATTGTTTTGATAGGGTGTGACGACCTAGACCCGCATCATTTAGCTATCAAAGAGGAAAAACGATCCCACAAATTACAAGACTCAAAAGTGAATTCAAGCAAACGAACGGTAAATGTCAATAAATCTCGAGACTCGCTAGCTCACATATGTCTTCACCAAAAGTAGCACTAACTAGCACCTGTCATTCATGAAACATGAAGACCACAGTCAGTGGGGAGTAACTCAAGGTTCCCCCGGCTATATTATATCAAAAAAAACATAATTAAGAACGTAATTAACACAATACATGATAAATACAACAATATAGATAACTTGACATGAGAAAACAAGTATGAATACCGACATACGTATCATTAAGTCATCAAAGCAAAGTATGCAACATGAATGTATACACACAACTTATTCAAACATGAGAATGACTCAAATGGTAAATGACATACGCATATAACCAAAACTATGCAATACTTTACTTCTGTAGACTCACTTCCTCCGGGTAGGACGACGATAATATAATACGGTCTTAATCTAAACCCGGCCAGACTCCCGAGATGAACATTTATCGATTCGACATGTGATAAACGTTTTGCATCCAAAACTCAAGCAACAGAACATAATCCGAGTATCCCGAATTCGGTAGAACGGCACGAAAGAGGCGGAAAACGCACGAGTTAGCCAAATCTCGGCAGAACGGCACGAAAGTGGCGTAAAAAATGTCAAGAGAGTATATAATTCAAAATGACACTACCATAATAAGAAGACAACATGCCCGAAAATAAATGAGAGTCCTCAAACATGACTCAAATTACCAATAGGAGCAGACATGTTAAATTAGGGTGAAACGTCCAAAAACCGTCATTAAACATGTGAAGGGAAAAAGTAATAGATGTCATAATGATAAAAAGTGTCAACACACCATACATAAGAATTAGAAAAAAGTAAAGAAACATAATCAACAAGAAACATAAACCCCAATGCAAAACAACAAGTTTAGAACTCGAAAACAACAAGGGTCAACTTTAAACGGTCATGACTTGATTTATTGACATGATAATAAGTTTAAACCAATTAGAGGTCATACCTTATCCTCTTACAATTCTAACAGTAGGTCACATGCCCAAAACAAGCAAGAAACAAGGGAGATATGACCATTTTAGTAAAACGCAACAGTGTAGGAAAAGTTTTACCCGGTTGGGTGAAATTTCAGCCCTCGACGACAAAACCCAAAAAATCACATTTTACTCAACCGAGTGTAATTTTACCCGACCAGGTAAAGTTTCACCCTTGGGCGACACACGGGTGAAACACTTAGATCTTCATCTTTTTCTTTAGTCAAAGAAGTTGAACCTCATGTAAACTCAACGGTGCTCAACACCAAGTATCAATGGAGACATGAACAACCCCTAACACGTCAAATTCCAACCTAATACATGTAAGAAAATTACTACATCATGTTATTATGACAAGTATAAACATGGGTTTGGTCTAAAATCAAACAATCAAAATCCCAACTTTATCCAATTGTTCTACTTGTAATACTTCAAATATGGTGTCTCACAATATAATTAAGACATGTTAATTAGGTAATAATTGAGGCGGATTTCACTAATTAACCCATGTAAACATTTAATTTCACCCAAATGAAAGTAATTGTAACAACATGCTTAAAACTCTTCATACAAGTTTAAGACAACATCCAACAACAACAATTAAACAAGCAAGAACATGTATTAAGAGTAAAGTTACTAACTTTATCAATTAAAAGACTAATCTATCACAAATAAAACACATAATCGATATAATACCGAGTAACCTATCACCGTTACCTTTTTGTACTTCTAGTCTTCCAAAGTCTTGTTAATCTCGTAGTAATTCGCGTCCGGGTCTTTAAGGTTGCTTTCTAAACAACAATTTCAAAAAAATTAAGTCACTTACTCTAACCCTAGAAAGACGGAATTTTAGAAAAGTTGAAAAAGGATTAGACGACTATTGTCGTATTGGGTATGAGTGAAAGAATTTTTATTTCAAAAATGTAGTTGTCAAATAGCATGGATTTTTTTTTATATAAATTGGCACCGACAAATGGGCGTGCTATATTCATAAATTAGCGCAAAAAAAATGGCGGGCAAAATCGGCGTAAAAGAAATGGGCGGGCATAAATTGGCGCAACAATGATTTAAAAAAAAAAAAAAGTATAGAAGACGGTCCCTTCACAAAGCGTCGTAAAGTAGGCGTAAAAATTATGCGCGCAACATGTCCAAACAAGACGTTTCCAAATCCCAACCGTCCTCCTTAAAAAATGCAAAGAAGACGGTTCAAAACCCCTACCGTCCTCCTTAAAAATGCAAAGAAGACGGTTCCAAACCTCAACCGTCCTATTGTGAAAATCCAAAGAGGACGATTTGACTTTATGTCAACCGTCATCTTAGACTACAAGGACGGGTGAACTAAGGACGGTTTTATAACCATCCTCTTTGTTTGTTTTTGTAGTAGTGTTGCCACACTTCCACAAAACTTTCACTAAGGGTACAACCTTACTTCTCAACTTCTTATCCTTCTTGTCCAAGATGCGAATTGGCCTCTCTTCAAAAGATAGATTAGGCTCAAGCTTTAGAATTTCATTTTGCAACACATGACATGGGTCGCTAATGTACTTCCTAAGTTGAGACACATGAAAAATATCATGAACTTTGCCCAAAATCGGGGGCAAATCCAATTTGTAAGCCACGACACCAATTCTCTTCACAACGTTATAGGGTCCAATATACTTTGGACTCAACTTCCCTTTTACTCCAAACCTTTTCACACCTTTCATAGGGGATACTTTCAAGAATACCTTATCACCAACCTCAAACTCTAAGGGTCAACGACGAACATCAGCATAAGACTTTTGGCGATCTTGAGAGGCTTTCATTATTCTCTCTTGGATGAGCTTCACATGGTCAATCGTCTTGGTTATCTTGTCGGGTCTTAAATCACGAACATCACTTGCTTGATCCCAACAAATCGGGCTATGACACTTCCTTCCATACAAAGCTTTATAAGGAGGCATCTTGAGAGAAGCATGATAACTATTGTTGTAGGGGAATTCCACCTTAAAGGTAAGCTCTTTTCCCAACTAGCGTGAAAGTCTAGGGCACAAGCACGAAACAAATCTTCAAGAGTTTGAATGATCCTCTCGGTTTGTCCATCGGTAGCGGCATGAAAAGAAGTACTCATCAACAACTTACTACCCATAGCATCTTGAAAAGCTTTGCAAAATCTTGAGCAAAACCTAGGATCACGATCCGAAACAATCTCTTTTGGAACATCATGAAAGCGAACGATCTCCTCCACATAGGCACTAGTAAGTCGATCCAAGTTCCATGTCTCTTTAATAAGGATGAAACTAGCACATTTGGTCAATCTATCCACAATCACCTAAACGACATCTTTTCCACCAACAGTTCTAGGCAACGCCATAACAAAGTCCATGGAGATGGATTCTCATTTCCATAAAGGACATGCAAGGGTTGTAGCAAACTTCTGGGTCTCTTATGCTCAATTTTTACTTGTTGACCTGTGAGACACCTTCCAACATAGGTCGCAATGTCATTCTTCATGTTAGGCCAGCAAAATTGAAGTTTCAAGTCCTTGTAAATCTTGTCATCTCCGGGATGGATAGAATAAGGGGATAGGTGAGCTTCATCAAGAACTCTTGTTCTCAACTCATTGGTGTCGGAAACATACATGCGGCCTTGATAGCGAAGATATCCACTAACATCAATCTCACAATCCTTAACTTTTCCTTTAGAAAGCTTGGCTTGTAATCCCTTGAAAGTAGCATCATCCACTAGGTTATCATGAATCTCACGGTGAAGAACGGGATCGTCAACCATAGCATCAATATAATCAAAATCACTTTCCACAAATTGTATTCTCAATCTACGAAACTCGGTACAGAGGTCATTGGGAAGCACATGGATAGCACTCAAAGAATGAGTCGAATTTCTACTAGGGGGATCGGAAACCACATTTGTCTTTACTTCATGCACTACAAAAAAAAACACGGGAAACTGACGGAAAAAATCCGTCAGGAACGGCCTTTTTCCGTCAGTAATCGGCTTTACTTACGGAAATTCCGTCAGTAAAGTGTGTCACGTAAATTTGTCACTAAAAACGCATTACTGACGGAATTTCCGTGAGTAATTTGTAGTACTGACGGTTTTTCCGTCAGGTGTTCCTGACATGTGGCTCACATACTAGTACCATAGGAAAATTGAAAATGGGAATCCTGACGGAAATTCCGTCAGGAATGTCAAAAAAATGTGACTTTACTGACGGAAATTCCATCAGGAATGTCAAAACAATTTGACTTTACTGACGGAAATTCCGTCAGGAAGTCAACATTTTTTACTTTACTGACGGAAATTCCGTCGGGAAATTCAAATTTTCATTGACTTTCCTGACGGAATTTCCGTCAGTAAAGTAAAAAATGTTGACTTCCTGACGGAATTTCCGTCAGTAAAGTCAAATTTTTTTTTACTTTCCTGGCGGAATTTCCGTCAGGACCAAAAAAACCTGTTTCCCAAAAAGCAGCTGCCCAGCCAGCCACAATGCAGTGCATTGTTTCAAATCCGTCCAACAAC
>VHZZ01001178.1:67963-98505 GCA_009801015.1 Silene noctiflora | reverse complement strand
CAACGCGCCAACATATACTGACGGTTGTTGACGGATTTTCCGTCAGGAATCCGTCAGTTTCCCGTTTTCACTGACGGGCTTATAATTCCGTCAGTTTCTCGTGTTTTTTTTGTAGTGATGGTACAACAACTCCACATCATAGTCATTCATCAACTTCAACCATCGTCTTTGTCTCATATTCAACTCTTTTTGGGTGAAAATATACCTTAAACTTTTATGATCGGTGTAGATATGGAAATGTACTCCAATGAGGTAATGTCTCCACATTTTCAAAGCATGAACGACGACGACTAACTCAAGGTCATGAGTAGGATAGTTCACCTCATGAAATCTCAATTGTCACGAAGCATAGACAACAACTTTCCTATTTTGCATGAGTACACAACTCAAACCCATCATAGAAGCATCATAAAATACATCAAAATCCACACCATCCTTGGACAAGGTCAACACGGGAGTCGTACTTAACTTTCTCTTCAACTTTTGGAACGCTTCTTCACAAGTTTCGGTCCACACAAACTTGGTCTCTTTCTTCAAAAGTTGAGTCATAGGTCTAGCAAGTTTGGAAAAATCTTTCACAAAGCGACGGTAGTAAACTGCACAACCCAATAAACTTCGAATCTCACCAACATTGGTAGGACTCTTCCACTCAATCACGGCTTCAATATTCGCAGGATCCACCATAACACCTTCCTTAGATATCACATGGCCAAGGAAAGACATCTCGGACAACCAAAATTCACACTTGGAAAACTTGGTAAACTTGGTAAACCACTTTTGATGGCAAAGAACCTCCAAAATGGTACGGAGATGATTGGCATGATCTTCCTCGAATTTAGAAAAGATGAGAATATCGTCAACGAAAACCACAACACATTTATCCAAGAACTCACTAAAAGTTCGTTTTATTTGGTTCATGAAGATAGCGGGAGCATTGGTCAAACCAAAGGACATCACCTTAAACTCGAAATGTCCATATCTCGTGCTAAAGACGGTCTTAGGAATATCGGACTCACGAACATGGATTTGATGATAACCGAATCTCAAATCAATCTTGAAAATGTGGAAGCACCTTTGAGTTGGTTGAACAAATATTCAATCCTTGGTAAAGGATACTTGTTTTTGATAGTAACACGACTGAGCTCACAATAGTCGATGCAAAGTCTCATGGATCCATCTTTCTTCTTAAAAAGAGAACGAGAGCACCCCAAAGTGAGGCACTAGATCGAATAAAAAAAATTTCAATCATCTCATCAAGTTGCTTTCTCAACTCCTTCAACTCGGTTAGCGCCATACGATAAGGAGTTTTGGCAATGGGGTCGGTTCCGGGTACAAGGTCGCTAGAGAACTCTACATCATGGTCGAGTGGTATTCCGGGTAACTCATCGGAAAAGACATCAGCAAACTCACGAACAACGGGCACTTTTTCAAGTTTTTGCAACAAATTAGCGGTATAGGTCACCACACATAAGTAGGCTTGGCAACCTTTCCTCACCATACTCACCAACTTCAAAGCGGAACCAACTTCACACCCATTTGGGAATGAGTTCCCTTATAGGTTACACGGTCACCTAACAGACTCTTAAGACAAATCTTTTGATTTCTACACTCGAATCTAGCATAGTACTTGGACAAACAAACCATACCCAAAATTACATCAAATTCCTCAAAGGGAAAACGAAGTAAGGTAGCGGGAAAGATAGTTCCCGCGATGGAGGTAAGAACATCGGAATATGAGATAGAACAAGAAATAATCTCTCCGGAGGGTAAGGATATAGGAGTGTCTTCACTAGGAATAGGATCAAGGGCTAGCTTTTCCTAAAAATTGGAGGAATATAAAAGACAAAGATGCGTCAATATCAAATAGAATAAGGTAAGGATGGTCAAGGATGTAAAACATACCCATAATGATATTGGGATGAGCGGCGTCTTCGACTCGACTCATAACAAAGATGGTTCCTCTTGGCTTAGCATTTGGAGTGGGAGTAGAAGTAGCTTTCCTCTCGGGGAAATAATTGTAGCGATGTCTGGGCTTCTTGCAATGAAAACAAGTCAAAGGTTTACCATAAAATCCAACTCCAGGGTGTAGAGCTTGCCTGCAATTGAAGCACTTGCGATCTTTCTCCAAGTTGTTGTTTGATTGGGGAGCTTGTCTACTTGACACTTGTCCTCTTGGCACAAACCTCTTCTTGTTAGCATAGTTTGATGAAGATGAGGGAACAAAAGGTCTCTTGTCATGGAAGTTAGGGCGGTAAGAGTTAGGAGCGGTGCGAGGCTTAGCTTTTTCTTCAATTGCCTTCAAAGAGCTCTCGGCCCAAATAGCATCATAAACTTCAACAAAAGTTGTTGAGTTTCTCCTCACCATGCTTTTCAACTTGGGATTCAACTTGTTCGTGTAGAAGTAGACACGATTCTCTTCATCTCTCACGAACTTAGGTGGTGGACTTGTCGGTGTACTCTTAAATGGATAGATCTTCTTGCTTGAAGTCCATGAATTCCTTCAATATTTGTTGCTTAAGCTCCTTAGGATAGAAACGAGTCTCCACAAGGGTCTTAAAGCGGCTCCAATCAAAGGTAGGGTCTTGAGTAGCGGTAGCACCGGTTAAAGTCCACCACCTATAGGCTTCCTTCACAAGAAAATGAGAGGCTAACTTCACTTTATCCTTCTCTTGAACATCATAAAGAGATAAATTCTTCTCCATGTCACGAAACCATTCTGATAGCTCAATAGGATCCACTTCATCACCATTAGTCCTAGCCTTGTTCCTTGCAAGTTGGCTTGCAACCCAAGCAAAGATTCCTTGACGGTTTCCTTCTAGGGGAACGACATTGGCATTTTTTTGATTTTGGAGAACTTGAGCAAGGGCTTGCATGATTGTGTTGTCAACATGGCTCGGTCGCACCATCTTCTCAAGGCACAAAATCAAATAAGTTAGCACCTACCAATTAGCATATACAAGAAGACTACCAACTTAGGTCCTTAGTTCTTCCCATCTCTCATACATGATTCAAGGTTAAGTTCAAGTTTAAGTTTGGGGTACACGTGTGTGCGTCGGGAGCATCAATGCTCTGATACCAACTGTGAACCCCCGCGATATAGCGGAAAAGTAAATGATAAACACGCGGCGGAAAACACAGGTTTTTAAAAACTTTTTAGTTTAAAACACGCGGGTTCACTTAAAACAACAAATTCAAACGATAGAATAAGTAAAGTTAATACAACACCACAATTGTCTAGCTATCAAAGGGGAAAAAAGATCCCACAAATTACAAGACTCAAAAGTGAGTTCAAGCAAAAGAAAGGTAAATGTCAATAAATCTCGACACTCGTTAGCTCACACATATCTTCACCCCAAGTAGCATCAACTAGCACCTATCATTCATGAAACATGAAAGTCATAGTCAGTAAGGAGTAACTGATTCTCTCAGCCATATTATATCCAAACGAACATAATTAAAATTGTAAATAACACAATACATGATAAATACAACAATATAAATAACTTGACATGAGAAAACAAGTATGAATACCGACATACGTATCATTAAGTCATCAAGGCAAAGAATGCAACATGAATGTATATACACAACTTATTCAAACATGAGAATGACTCCAATGGTAAATGACATGTGCATATAACTGAAACTATGCAAGACTTTACTTCTCTAGACTCACTTCCTCCCGGTAAGACGACAAATAATATAGTACGGTCCTAGTCTAAACCTTGTCAGACTCTCGGGATGAAAATTTCTCGATTCAACATGCGATAAACGTTTCGCATCCGAGACTCGAGCAACAAAACGAAAGCCGAGTACCCCAAATTCGGCAGAACGGCACGAAAGAGGCGGAAAACGCATGAGTTAACCAAATCTTGGCAGAACGACACGAGTCTGGCATAAACAATGTCAAGATAGTATATAATGCACAACGACACTACCATAAGAAGACAACACGCCCAACAATAAATGAGAGCCCACAAACATGACTCAAATGACCAATAAGAGCAGACATGGTAAATTAGGGTGAAACATCCAAAAACTGTCATTAAACATGTGAAGGGAAAAAGTACTAGATGTCATAATGATAAAAGTGTCAACACACCATACATAAGCATTAGAACGAGGTAAAGAAACATAATCAACAAGAAACATAAACCCCAATGCAAAATAACAAGTTTAGAACTCGAAAACAACAAGGGTCAAATTTAAACGGTCATAAATTGAGTTCTAGACATGATAAAGAGGTAAAAACAATTTTAGGTGATAGCTTATCCTTTTACGGTTCTAACGGTAGGTCACATGTCCAAAAAAAGCAAGAAACGAGGAAGATATTGCCATTTTAGTAAAAATGCGACAGTGCAGAAAAAGTTTTACCCGCCCGGGTGTAATTATACATGCCCAGGTAAAGTTTTAACCGACCGGATTAAATTTCATCCCTCGGCGACAAAACCCAAAAAAATACATTTTACCCAACCGGGTATAATTTTACCCGATCGGGTAAAGTTTCACCCCTCGGCGACATACGGGTGAAACACTTAGATCTTCATCTTTTTCTTTAGTCAAAGAAAGTGAACCTCATGTAAACTCAACGGTGCTCAACACCAAGTATCAATGGAGACATGAACAACCCCTAACACRTCAAATTCCAACCTAATACATGTAAGAAAATYACTACATCATGTTATTATGACAAGTATAAACATGGGTTTGGTCYAAAATCAAACAATCAAAATCCCAACTTTATCCAATTGTTCTACTTGTAATACTTCAAATATGGTGTCTCACAATATAATTAAGACATGTTAATTAGGTCATAATTGAGGCGGATTTCATTAATTAACCCATGTAAACATTTAATTTCACCAAATTGAAAGTAATTGTAACAACATGCTTAAAACTCTTCATATAAGTTTAAGACAACATCCAACAACAACAATTATCCAAGCAAGAACATAAATTAAGAGTAAAGTTACTAACTTTATCAATTAAAAGACTAATCTGTCACAAATAAAACATATAATCGATATAATACCGAATAACCTATCACCGTTACCTTTTTGTACTTCTAGTCTTCCAAAGTCTTGTTAATCTCGTAGTAATTCGCGTCCGGGTCTTTAAGGTTGCTTCTTAAACAACAATTTCAAAGAAATTAAGTCAATTACTCTAACCCAAGAAAGACGGAATTTTAGAAAAGTTGAGAAAGGATTAGACTTTATTACTTGGAATGATGGAGAGCGAGAAAATAGAGAGAATGACGCAAAAATGGGACGGTTTGGTGGAGAAATGAGAGAGTTATGCAAGTTTTAGACTCTCAAGTGAAAATGGTGTTTGATGGAGGTTTGTGAGGAGAGATTTAAGATTTTTATGAATGAGCAAGAAGAAGTGAAAGAGTTTTCCACCTAAAGAGTCTCTAAAAGGGCCCAACATGACCATACTTGGCCCAACAACCAAAGTGACTCGGTTTTTACTCAAAATTGAAGTAGAACCCGTCTCTAGGTTCCATTTGGCAAGGCGGTCCCAAGTTCTACAAACTTACATAAAAATGCTATTTTTTATAAAAATAAGGTTTAATATATAAATAGAAAAATAACGTAGCTAATTAATTATAAATTCCAAAGCGGAAATTTCGTGGGTGTTACAATACTTATGAGGAGACCATACCTAGTTAGGCATCGGAGAGGACTCCCTTGGGACACCCCCCCAGGCCCTATGTGTTGCATGTGCAGGCAAAGCTCAAGGCAACGGGGAATCATCTCACCAAACATCTGAAAGGAGCGCTTTGACCAAGCTCAAGCTTGGACAACGATGACTTAATTGTTTTAACCCGAAACACTTTCCTAATCATCATGTTTACTTTACTTGGATGTTTAATCTTGTTATTAGTATTTAATGATGATGATGATTAGTGAGCAATGTCTTAACTAGGGTTAATGGGGGATTAGGGGGTTGATTAAGGGGTTGATATATGATTGTTGAGTTTAATAAATTGATAAAAGGATCTAATTTTAATTAGTCCACATTAAGTGTTTGATGAAATGCTTGTTTGACAACTTGTATGATTTTTCACTTGTTTATATACTCCTATAAGATCGAAAGCCTTAAAAAGTGTTAGTCTTGTACTATGTTGGTGGGTAAAACGGGTGTACGCCAAAAGCTAACCCGACTCGACCTAGGTAGGATCGTTAGACTAAAAGACAAAAACATAGTCCGACTAGAGCCCTAACTCAACTTGGACTGACAATTGTAGATTCCCTTGATCATTCCCAGATCCCCTAGTTCTCTTCCGATTGTTTACATCCCATACTTTTCACTCCTAACTTTTATTTACGTTTTTATTGTTATTAGTATAGACCAACCTCCAAACCCAAGTCCTTGTGACACTATAAACCTCTATTAGCTATCTATATAACTTTTCTAAAGACCTACGTCTCTGTGGATCGATCTCGACTTACTTGCTATGCTACCTTGTTAGTATAGTTTATTATAAATGTGTTTGATAGAGATTAGAGTGTGACGACCTATTTCTACAAGGCTCGAAAGCACGAACTCATAGATACTCATAGATTGCTCATGAAGAGGCTTGAAGTGCTACCAGTGGCGTTTCCGATGAGGGTTCATGGGGTTCAATTGAACCCCCATTGGAAAATATATGTAAAATTTATGTCAAATAACATGCATCAAAAGCAAGTTGGTTGGTGGTAAAGAGCATGTAGTTTTTTCCAGAGGTCGGGAGTTCGATTCCCATTAAATGCACATTTTTATAATTCTCTCTTAAGTGCTCATTTTCATATTTTTGCAAGTATTTCCGTCAACATTTTATCCTTTTAGTTTTCTCGTTATTTCACTAAATGCATTTTTATAATTCTCTCTTAAGTGCTATTTTTCATATTTTTGCAAGTATTTCCGTCAACATTTTATCCTTTTAGTTTTCTCGTCAACATTTTATCCTTTTAGTTTTCTCGTTATTTCACTAAATGCATTTTTATAATTCTCTCTTAAGTGCTCTTTTTCATATTTTTGCAAGTATTTCCGTCAACATTTTATCCTTTTAGTTTTCTCGTTATTTTTCCTTTTCACTCTTCTATGAATCTTTTGATATTTGACCATATATAAATGACTACTCATTTCATTTAATTATCCCCTTCCTTTAATTAAGTGTGTAAAACTATTGTCTTCCTTTTTAGTTRAGTATAGAAAATATGTTATCGTATAATAGTTTTCGTTGATAATAATCTACTACCATCTTAACTACAAAACATTGTTCATTTTTCTTTAACTTAAGTGGATGTTTTATCTCTTTTAACATTATCTCTTTATAATGAACATAAGAAAAAAAATTGTGTAAAAAGTGCACTATAATTTTTTCTTGGAAAAAGTACAAGTCAAAACTCGAACCCCGTTACTA
Source organism: Silene noctiflora (assembly GCA_009801015.1). Taxonomy (NCBI): domain Eukaryota; kingdom Viridiplantae; phylum Streptophyta; class Magnoliopsida; order Caryophyllales; family Caryophyllaceae; genus Silene; species Silene noctiflora. The sequence goes on along the minus strand of VHZZ01001178.1, from coordinate 91,100 downwards.
GATCCTAGAAACGCCAGAGTGCTACCCCTCAAAATTACACCCAAGATTTTCTTTGTTTTTAGTTTGGCGCTTCTGCTCTATTTTTAAACAGCACATAAGCTTTTGGTGCCTGAAAAGACTAGCGTCTTCCATTGGTCTCCCTCCGGCCTCCACCATGAACAAGGAGAACGAGTACCCTGGGGGTTGTACTAGAACGGCAAGTGAAGACGAAGCGTTAACACCGGAACAACGTGCTCGCATTTCTCGCAATTTCAGAACTGCCAAGGCTCTCCTTTCTCGCAAAAGACCCCGCTTTTTTCCTCCTCTCCCTCCCTCGTAACTCCTAACTCCTAACTCCCTTCCTCTTCTGAATTGCTTCAATTCGTTTTAGTATACTATTATTCTCATATCTGGATCATTGTTTCGTAATTTTTGATGCATTGATTCATGCTGTATGAGAAATGCCTCTTTATAGTTTCTGTTTTTAAATGGTATAGGGTGAAGGGGGATTTTGTTGATTAATTGATTATGGAGTACTTAGATTGAATATGCTCTACACTGGAATAAGATTGTCACAATTTGAAATTCTAAGCCACCTCTACTGCAAATGTTGGTTTAATCAGTACTCCCCCGTTCCCGGTCATTTGTTGCCCTTTGGTTTTGGCACAAAGACCAAGGAAAGAGGAGGGAGCCAATTATAAGATGACAAGTGGACTAAATTGAATGTGAAAGATCAAATTACTCATCAAATGCAATTCTAAAGTAGAAATGACAACAATTGACTGAGACACCCAAATGCAAAAGGACAACAAATGACCGGGACGGAGGGTGTATTTCATAAAGTAGTTGTTAGTGTTGACATGGTTCGAGCACAAAATAGATGTTATTGGCGATGATTTGTGTACGGTTACGAGATCACATGTCGATTGTAACATGAAATATATGGTTTGGAAAATTGTGGCAGGGCTCCAGATAAGCTTGATAATAGGAACTCCACTTCAGTTCCTATGCGAGAGAGAGTCCCACTGAAGGATTTACCGATAAATGCAGGTTCTCAATCTACATCTTCGGGATCCGAGCACAGGGATGACAAATATGTTATAACACCACTAACAACGTGCAGGTCTATAGGTAAAACATTTGATAGTCCAATTACGAGAGACAGTGGTGGCCAAGAACTTGATGTCCATCGTAACAATGGGAGTTCGTTTACTCCTATCAACTCACTGGGTCGGTTATTTGACTCTGGCGGTGCAAATCAGTGCCCGACTGTTCCCAGTGTCCTTGATGACTTCTTTGACAACACTGTTTTAGAAGAAATTGATTCCTTGTGTAATGGGAGAACAGTGGACGTGCTACAAATGAATATAAATACTGGCCAGAGTAACACTCATAAAAGTGAAACTAATGACGATAGCATCTCTAATAAGAGACGGCTATTTGACTCTAGCGGTGCAAATCAGTGCTCGACTCTTCCCAGTGTCCTTGATGAAGTCTTTGACAATACCGTTTTAGAAGAAATTGATTCCTTGTGTAAGGGGAGAACAGTGGACGTGCTGCAAAGGAAAATAAATACTGGCCAGAACGACACTCATAAGAGTGAAACTAATGATGATAACATCTCTAATAAGAAATTATCTTCTCATGAAGTGTTTGAGAATCCAAAGGGCGATCAAGAAGATGCTTCCCTGTCTCACACAAGTTATGTGAACATCACTCATTGCAAAGAGTTCCAAGGCATGCCAGAAACTTATTCTAAGTATATGGAGTCGCTAAACCAGGAACAACTGGAGGCTGCTTCCACTGATCCTTCAAAACCTTTGATGGTTGTAGCTGGACCAGGAAGTGGAAAGGTTCAATCTTAATCTTCTTTGTTTTTCCCTCTTGCAGTTATGTTATGCCATACAGAATTTATTTCTTGGCGTGTTTATTCGATACTAAGCTTTCCTTATGATCTTGACTTCTTTTGCTTGTGGCCATGCTGAAACAATTGTAAGATTAAAGCGTCATATTGTCATTTCGTAATGGAAGATTATGGAATATTAATCGTAGTAGTACTGAAATATTATTAGATATTGGAATTATAGTTGGGTGCATTGAGCCATATTCTTGCTACTTTTTATTCAATTTTCCTTTTAATAATTATAATTGTGGTCGTCTTGTTCTACGAGAGAATGTTTGAGTACTCAAGCCTTTCATTATAGAGATCTATGCCTTTAATAGTCTTTGTATTTTCAAGCATGTTTCGTCTTTACTATAAGATTAAGCCAACTCATTTGAAAACGAACTCTAAATAAAACATTTTTAAATTTCTAATAATTGTATGATGGGGTTCTTTTACTTTCTAAAGAACTGAAAACCTCTTCATGGAAATGGACTATGAAAATTCGTAGATTGTACTTTTCTTCATGCAATTTGGATGGAATATTTTTGCATAGGTCTGATTATATGTCCTTTCATATATCAGACATCGACAATGGTTGGACGTGTTCTCATGCTGCTAAATCAGGTACTTCTAGCTCTTGTTTATCTCATCTTAATATTTATTGCAGAGATACGTCTTTGGAAACTGCTAGAGCTGTTAAGAGTTTAGAAAGAATTCTGGTGACTTGCTCTCTTAATATACTTGTTTAGGACATTGGTCCATCCAACATTCTGGCAATGACTTTCACGACAGCAGCAGCTTCAGAAATGAGAGAACGGATTGCAAATGTAGCAGGGAAGGAAATTGCCAAAGCATTAAATATCAGCACCTTCCACTCATTTTCCCTACAACTCTGCCGTGCACATGCCGAAAAGTATGTTTTTATGGCGTTATGCTTGCGCATAAGTGGTCTTTTTCTCCTTCTAATTTTACCATTTTCATTAAGCAGAGAAAGCAACTGTGTGAATTGAAAAGTATGTATGTCAATGTGTTTCATGGTGTTATGCTTGCACATAAGTGGTCTTTTTCTCCTAATATGAAATGTTGTGAAAGTCAAAATTTTATTTCGTAAAAATCCCAATGATCTTCACTATAATACCATATGTGTCTTATAGTAGAGTAGGGCTCAGGTTATTCATGCACTGCCAAAGCTGATGATTGAAGTAGCTTTCAACGATAGTCTCACACTAATTGGGGGGCTGTGCATATGCAGAATATGCCCCAAAATAAATGGTTTAACGGAATGTAATTATAACATAAGTAGAAAGGTAAAAAATTAGCTAACAAGGTAAGAGAAAACATTGCACTCATTTTTCCAGCTACCTGAGGTTTTTATTTTATTTATCTGTTTATTTTAATTGCCCAAAATCTGTACTACCCAGTGTTTGCAAATATAGACTAGAAGCATGGAATCAAGTCAAATTTAGACTTACAAAAGTAAATAACTAAAGCACAAGTTTGTTTTGAAAGCATGTGTGTATCATCCAAACTTCGTCACATTACATCTGCGACATTCTAAATTTCTAATACTATAATATGATCGTTGCCATGATTGCGTCTGAATAACCATGTTGTGACCTAATCACATGTAATCCATACAATTAGGCCAAACACAGTTACTACTTACTATGACATAAGCGACATTATGATACTGTGGTTTACCAGGCACCTAAACACAGTTACTACATCTGCGACATTATGATCTGTGATTTATCACCTATAGATAACCATGATCGATACCACATTTTTTTTATACCATGTTGGGATCTAATCACTCAAATGTCATACCATTAGGCCAAACACACTTACCAGAGTGAGCACCAAGCACTCTAACTGTATTACATTGGCTTTACAGCTATGAGACCCCATGCGAGCACATCGTTTCCCCCACACTTATAGTTTGCCTTCACTGGTTTATTTTCCAGAAAAAGGGAAACTTACTGGTTTTCTGTTCTCCCACGCAGATTACCGGCCATGGTAACGTACTAGGTTTTGTGTAAACCTTTTTCATTATCACTCGCATTTTTTCCATTTTTGTGGGCAACTTTACCTTCTCAAGACTTTTACTCCCCACTCCTTTTTTTTCTGTTTTAGTTCTTAACTAGGTTGACAATTCATCAATGTAATCATCATTATAGGTTGAGTCGTACATCAGATTTTATAATTTATGGGCATGGACAACAAAGAAGAGCTGTTGTTGAGGCAATTCGATTACTCGATTGTGAAAAAGACGTACAAAAGCTTGCTGGTTCTGAAACAAGTGGGCTAACAGATGATACGAAGCTTCACAGTTTCAAGGATAAGTCTCAAAAATGGCAGAAATTTGTGACTCAGGTTTGTAAATGTCAGCTCCTCCGCCTCCACCCTTTCAGGCATTGATATCCATAAGAATTTTTTACCTAAAGCTGTTTTATGTAACTGGTTATTGATATATCCTTGTAAGATTCTAATGACTTAATAAATTCATATGGCATTTCCTCTAATATCATGTAATTGAAATTCACGTAGCTGTCCATCCAAAATGCTGCCTTAAATTTGTTCTGTTATGTAAGGGCTGGATAAAAAGCCCTCAAGGATTTGTTCCAGTAATCCATTCATACATACAAGACGGTATACATTCAGGCTTCAGTTAGCTGTACTCCTTTCCATTTCAGGGTACATAACTACATATGGCCATATGGGACTCTTATAGTATCCGTTATTCTGCAGGCTAAAGCATCTGGTAAGACTTCTGAAGTATGCCGTCAGAAGGGAGATGAGTTTGGTGTAAGTTCTTCCTGAATCTTGAATGGAGCCTCTTTCACTGTTACGACTCTTCTGTACGGAAAGGCTTTTCTAATCAGTATATTTTGATTTTATCAGGCTAGGATACTCAGTAATTACAATGATATATTAAGATCTTGTAACGCACTAGATTATCATGATTTGATCAGCTGTTCAGTCAAGCTGCTTACAGACTTTCCTGAAGGTTCTTCTCTTCCTTGCTATATTGAGAGAGAGAAAATGGAATCTGGTCTAACTCAACTCTTTCCTCCCTTTCTTACGCTTGCTTAGTCTTCAGTGAATGTCAAGAATTGTGGAAAGCAATCATTGTTGATGAGTTTCAGGACACAAGCGCGATGCAATACAGCTTGTTGAGGCTTTTGGCATCGCATGGTCAGATAACTGTTGTTGGTGATGATGACCAGGTTAACTTTTTCTCTGTGTATTGATTTCTATTTTCATACTATGCATACATCCGACCCCCACCCCTTACCCCCCGCAATTTGCGGGAGCCATTGAGGCACTGGAGTGATGTTGTCGTTGTTGTAGCCTACTATTTAACACAAACTGATTGGTGAAAATAGTCAGTCTATGTTGCTGTTAGGGCAGTGGTTTTGTGCAATTTATCTGTGTATATAAGCCATTGATTTGAGAGCTAACATATTGAGTTGTTTGCCGCAGTCCATTTTTAGTTTTAATGGGGCCAACATATGTGGATTTGATTTCTTTCGTAAGGATTTTCCTAATCACAAAGAGGTGTGTCCTGCAAAGCAGATTTTTAATAAATATGCAGCTGATGTCATTTCCTGATCAAACTAAGTGAAGTCGTTGCTGTTACTGAATTTTTTATGCAAATATCCTCTGTTATGTAACTAAGGTTCGGCTGAGGAAAAACTACCGATCAACACGGTGCATTGTTGAGGCTGCCGCTTCACTAATTCAGCATAACATAAAGAGATGCAAATCCAAGGAAGTGCATACTGATAATTCTTCTGGTTCTAAGGTAATAATTTTCTGCTCATTCATGGGACTTTGTCAATCCATTTCTTTGCATATGCCTTCTTTGCAGCTTGTCATATTTCCTAGGGCTTTTTCTTTATTTTCTCCAGATAACGTTAAAGGAGTGTCACAATGAGGACGCACAGTGTGCATATGTTGTAGACAAAATTTTGGAAATTGTCAAAAACTCCTCAGAAACTAGATGCTCTTTCGGCAATGTTGCAATTCTTTACAGGAGGCAGGTTAAGCTTATACTCTACAATGAATTTTTTACCTGTTGGCACTTCTAAATATCTGCTAAAATGCTTGATTCATTGTCTTTGAACAGGTGTCTGGACGAGCTTTTCAAGCAACTTTTCGCGACAGGAGGATTCCTTTCAATGTTCATGGCGTTGCATTCTACAGAAAAAAGGTTCTGATTTTTATGTCCCTTCAACTCTTCAAGTCTTCAACTTAAGTTTGTCATTGATTACTCTTGACAATAATTAATTCCCAACACCGTATGACCCTCATATAACTTCTGTCAGTACATGACTCCACTAGGGACAACCAAGAAGATAAAAACATAGCTTGAAGCTTTCCAACCCAAAATTCTTCTCCAGGGAAATAGAGTATGATGTAGCATTCTGAAGTTTGAGGCTGTAGTTTGCTACTGAAGGGGTTTAGTACGTAATTTTGATATTGATTGCGTATCAGGTTAATTTACTTTCTAGAATTGGGTCAATGTTTCTCTTTTAGAACATCTAGCTTAAAGATCTTTGGTATTTGAGAGAGCTACCTCCAATTTGAAGGCAATGGCATTGTTATGCTGAAGGGGCTTAGTACATAATATTGATTGGGTATCAGGTTAGTTTACTTTGTAGAGTTGGGTCAATGTTTCTCTTTGAGAAACGCCTAGCTTAAAGATTTTTGGTATGTGAGAGAGCTACCTCCAATTTCAAGGGACATAGTTAGCTTCCTTGAGAGGATTCCTCCAGTATGTGCATTTTCTACATGAAAGCTACCACAATATTTCTTTCACATAAACAAGAATATAATTTATGCCGAAGACAAAAGTTAAAAAATGAATGTTTTGGTTTCCACAAGTTGACTTTCTTCGCAAAGTCCATATAACTATTCGTGGTTCCACTTGACAAGGCATGTACTAATTTCATCCTTATATGCCAAGGTTAAAAGGAATTTGAACTCTGGATGCAAACTTTGGAACTCGAAGTAATATTGCAAGTGTAAGTATAGTGTGTACAGAGGCAGAGAAGCGGGAACAATCACCTTAGATGGAGAGGTAGTTGGTTACATTTTAGGATTTCTTGGGAAATAGTTTGTGAATGCTTTTGCATTCTCAGTCAGTTGTTAGTTGAATAGTACTTTTTTTTGGGGAAGAACCCCCTTATTTTCTTGTCTGGTGCTCTAAATGGGATCTTAGTCACGTCTTTTCATTATTGTTAAAAACATTTTAACATATTTTGTGTGATTATCATGTTTGGGGTAGATTCAATGCTAATGATACCGTGCAGCTTCACATTTTAGTCCCGTGCCTCCTGCTTGTATCCAACATTTTGTGCTTTGTAATAACAGAGGGGGATGAACTTTTTTGCTCACTGATAATGTTGGATAATGGGATTTGCCTTTTTCCCCTTTCGTAAGAGTCATCCATTGTTTTCATTGTTGACAATATCTGGGAACTTCCTCGAGCTCGACTCTGTAATTTATCTGACATTCACTTAATGGATGCTCTCATTTAATTCTGTCATCTTCTTATAGTAGAGCTTTCAAATCTCTACCGATGTCCTACAATAAATATCTGATTCTAAAAAGTTATATTGCCTGTTTGCTACTCGAGCAGAATTATAGTATGGACTATGTCCACGGCTGATAAACTGTCATAGAAGTTGGTGTTTTTGACTTCATATCTTTCTTTAACATTAGGTTACCAAAGCAATCATGGCAATGCTCAAGACAACATTACCTGGATGTGATGACAACTCATATCGTCATGTATTTAAAACTTTACTGCCATATGAGAAAGAAGAAAATAAAAGGGTAATACTTACAGTTTTATTTGTATCATATCATATAAGGGATTCTGACTTTCTGTTAAATAATACCTTTTCTGATATAGAATCCTCTTTTTCTGTAAGATAAAAAATATCATGATATATGCTGATATTTTTACCTTCTTAATTCTTTTTGTTAGGTAATCGAACATATTGATAAAATATCAACAATTAGGAAGTGTAGCTTTATATCAGCAGCATCAGACATTTTTAACGCAAAGATATCTGGTACCTTCAAGAGGTTTGATTCAGATAGTTGAACATCATATTAACTTATGTATATCCCTTTTAAGTACATAAACTTGACAGTTTAAAGTTCATCACAGAAGTCAACTCAGCCAAGGACGAAAAGTGCTGGCTACACTAGATATGATATCAAAACTTGTTTGCCGGGTAAACTCTCATTTCCTACTAAGGAATTTATTACTTTCATACCCTCCCTTACACAATCAATAACCAGATAATAGTTGTGCTTCAGGCAGGCCTAAAGGGCCTGATCTTATTTGAGACAACTTCTTATTCTTTTATTTTGCTATGCATGAACAATCCCGCCATACTAGTAAATTCATAAACTTATAGCGGCTAAGTAGCTAATTATTCCCACATTTAACATGATTAGTTTCTGACCCTAAAATTTACAGTCTTTCCTTGCTCAATTGTGAAAACGGAATTCCCTTACGTTCTTTCTCTCTTCTGCTGCCTTAGGAACACTCAATATCATCAGTTGTTACATCAATCGCAAACCTCGTCCCTCAGGTTTGTTGTGTAAAACCTCTCTTCCAAGCATTTATTTTGTCTTTTTGGCTGCAAGATTACAGTAAATATTTAGAGTTGTTCTCTAATAAGTAACCTTTTGGCTTGATGCAACTTTTTTTAGGAAGGAAAACTTGATTGTATTTTCATGTTATTTTTAGTTTCACAGCAGTTATCAGGCGTGTGGTAGTGTATGCATTCCTTGTGAACTTTCCAGTTATTCATATTTGTAACCTCTATATGCGGATATCGTCTATATTTTGAGGCCGCTAAAGAGAACCAGATCAACATAAAGATTAAAGATGATGTTGTTACCTCTATATGCGGACATTCTCTAAAATTTTGAGGTCGCTGAAGAGAACCAAATCAACATAACGTTTCTTGTTGGCGTTGTTGTTGTTGGTTTTGTTGTTGATGGTAGTGGTGGTTGGTGTTTGTGGTTGTGGTTGTTGGTGCTATTGTTGGTAGTGTTGTTGATGTCGTTGCTGTAGGCAGTGCTGTAGCTAATGGTTTATTGGATAACTGCTTTGGTGACTCAGAAATACCTTCTTGAACAACGGGCTGTCGTCAATTGTGATGGAGGGAAATTACTGAATGAAGACAATGATCTCAGATCTGTGAGTTTGTAATTCATGAGTTGCACAATACCATATGATGCTTCTCATTTCTTCAAATAAATGATTTCTGTTTCGCGTTTACTTTGGTTTTAATTGGGGCTCATGATTTAAGATATGACTATTTTGAAGGTGCTGGAATACTTGCTGAATGATGTAACTGATTTTCTATCTTCCCAATTCGTTTCAAGACAAACTGACAGTGATAACAAAGGTTGTGTTGAAGTACTCAAGGCCTTTGTTGACTACGTATGTGAGAGGGAAAAGGAGAATTTCCGTTGCAGGAGACATGATAATGAAGATTCTGTCACATTGACTACTATACATCAGGTATTTCTATTTAAAACTTTCTGTGAAGCGGTGTTTTCATAGTACCTCAATTTAGTTAATACTAACAAAAGAACTCCCATGAATCAGAGTATCAGACTAGTGCTCATATTTTGAGGGGTCACTAATATGACTAGCTCCTCTCATTCTCTCACATCAAGAGCACAACATTTGGAATACGAAAGCTTCACTAAAATTCGAGGTTTTTAATTGGCATATGGTGTTGCGTAAAATAACTTCTAACAACATGTTAAATTGACGTTGATCCATAGCTGTTTTATGCCCGAATAAAATGTCGTGTTTAAACAGTATTGGCTATGGCCTATATCTGTTTCTTCACTGTCAGTCCATGCATACAGTGTGGCTTATGGACTTCAGGAGGAGGCATGGGTGGACCAGGCTTGTTGAGTTGGAAGTATAGTTCTCTGGGTTTGGCTGGGAGTAAATAAAGTAAGAAACGACTCTGCTTGAGTCATGCAGAGTATGTTTGGAATATGTTTAAGGCTAGCGAATTTTTCTAACACCTGTTTTCTTGTTACTATGGTATTTAAATATGGGCTGACCACCATATGGTATCCAAGTTTAAAAGGTAATCATGACCACATTTATAGGGCAAATGACCAAAATCATGGTCAGATGGTAGATTCCAAGATCAAGACTCATACCAAGATTTAATACCGTGCTTGTTAGAGACTCATTTACCTCTGCTTCTTCAACATTTTTCTCTTCATGGCCATATTTTCACCAATCCCAAAGAAACTCAGTATTCAGTTACCTTTATCCATGTTTTCATGAGTCCTATTCTACTCCACAGAACTTTATCTTTTCCTTAATCTTCAAGACTCCTAACTGTGGCATTAGTTGGTCTCTCTTTTGCATGCCAGATCATATTTACCGATTTTCCATCATCTTATTTTTTTATAAGCGCAACTGGTACCTTTTCCCTTTGTACATATACGAAGAGATGGAGTATATATCCTTCACTCCTGTGGCATGTCATTGATTCCAAATCTCGTTGAAAAGCATGGTTACCCATTCGATTTTTCTTTCCCCTCAAACACCTCCAAACTTCAGTAACTATATCATTTGGTCCTTGTGAATTCTTGGGTCCTCTTCTCCTCTTCGATACCATTTTGACACCGCTCTTTTAAATGCTCCGTATAGATTCTAGATTCACATTTTTTGAAAGGATGTTTACATCCCTAATATTTTGTTCATAATGGCCATCGAATAGGGTATCAAAGTATGACCTCCTAATATGCTTAATCTCTTTATCTTGAACCAAAATCTTTTGTTCAATATCTTTCACACATTTAAGTCAATATCTTGCGTTTTCTTGTCTTAAACAAACAAGTTTATGGATATTTCCCCCCTTCTTTCGCATTCAAACTTGAATGCAATTCTTGATTGAATTTTGCTTAGACATCACACATGGCCTTTTAGTTTTTCTTGTAGTCTCCTTGTACTTTTCATGGTTCTCACTGCTCTTGCATTTCCACCACTTTATAATGTTCACTTGATCTTTATCACTTGCATAAGTTCATAGTTCACCAAGATGTGTCCTTACTTAATGGTCAATTTCCAATAGATTCTCCTAGAGGCTAGAACTGCTTAGGAGCTTTGTGTACATGCACTTACTATTGTTAGAACCTAATTACCTATCACAAGCTTAATAATCATAATCCTATCACTCTTTCTTACACTTCTACCACATCGTCCGTGAATATTTTATCAACACCATTTACCAAATCTTATAACCCACGGGGTTTACGTTAATACCCTTGCTTTTTCTCTAACCCACGCTGTCTCTTACTCTCTTGTCTAAACATTTCAAGTTTCGAACCACCTATTGTCCTTACTAATGTAGTGGACTACCTACCTTCGTCCACGCTCTAAGAATCCTTGCACATTTAACCAAATACATACTTCATGTTTGCACACAGTGATCACGCATTGACCTAGCAACCCCTGCATATTTTTCCACTACATTCGGGCCTGTGAAGTGTAAAGCACTTTTGCTAATATGACAGCACCCACATGTGTAGAGGTGGAGTGCTGCTTGTGAGCGACTATATTTTTCACAAAACACGAGCCTACGAAGTGCAGACATGCAATGTGTCGCTTTTGAGGAGACACCACAATGATTTTCAAATTTTGTTTCATTATTCATAAAGTGTGATTGCTTTTAGGCTGGCCGCCAAAAACCTACCACAACTTTTCTCCTTTATCCGGGCGGAGATCCACCAAGAATGTCAAAAAAGGACACTCACAAGCAAAGTTTAACTTGTATTTCTCTATCTACAATAAAATTAAATTTTGAAATATTAGCAAAAATAATTGTAGTTTATGAATTGAAATTCACCAGCCTATTTTCAAGCTCTTCTTACCTTTCTACTATTGTACTCCCTGCATCCGTTCTAAACTTTGACTCCCTAGTCCCTACACTTCAGTCTACAAGCCCCACAACTCAAAACTTCACTCACACGAAAATGCTAAGATGGCCTACTGATTGAAATAGCAGGTAGTTTGTATTTTGATTTATCTTGAATTCTGTAATAGTTGCGAGTGCACTCAATTTTTGTTTCTTGATTGTACTGATATCCCTTGGTAAAATCTTACTTACAATTCCATTCTGACTAATATGAGATGTCATATTAGATGTAAAATTCTACTTACAATTCCATTCTTCTTCCCTTTACGGTGTATAAATAGTGTCGTTGAAAAACCAGACAAGTTATTAATGATGTTCCAAAAATTATGGCATTGAAATGAAAAGTTATTTTGTTCTTCCTCATTTACACTTGTATGCAAGTGCCGAGCAATTAGCAAACATGCCTTAACTTTTGGAGTGCCTGAATCATATCTTACTCTACAGCTTTCTGTAGCCTTTATGATTACTTTCTGTTGATAAATGATATAGGCTTTAGCTGTTTTTGCTGCAAATTGTTGCAAACATAAAAATAAGATTTCATTGTCTGCAATTCAACATATTAATACTATGGTTTGCTACTTTGCTGTGCAGTCGAAAGGCCTAGAGTGGGACATTGTTTTCATTGTTAAGGTAAGTATTTCCGCTCTTTTCCATAGAATCTTATTCTATTCATTAATAGGAGCTATGTTTGTAGATGATAATGTTGTAGATTACTTGCATTGTGAAACTAAAAATTGTTGTTCACATAATCCCACACATCTCAGATTTTATCGTATTTGCTAATGTTTTAGGACCTGTGTTGGAACTGTTGTGTTGATGTCTCTAAGTGTTTTGAGAAGAGTGGGTGTATAAAGCCATAAATTGGAGATTGATGACATGAGGTTAAGTAAACACTTTGTTTATACCGACAATTCTTTAATCCCAAAGCTATGTACAAATCTTAGTTTCAAAGAAGCGCCTAGGTGCTAACCACAACGCCTACTTGACTTGTGCCTTGTATTGAAGACATTATTATGCATTATTTCAACTGCAAAATAGTGCGCCTTATGTGCATTAGTTTTAAAACGTGCTCGGCATGGCCTGTGCCTTTCACAATTGATGCGCGCATTTGGGTTCTGGATATTCAGTATGCTTTATTGAGGTCCATTGTTTGAATCTTTGTAGTTTGAAGAGATACGTGCAAGAAAGTTCCTTAGTTTGATCTCTTGAACATCATTTATCGCAGCTGTTTTGTTTTTACATAGGCTGGTGTAAGATTGTGGAATCTACTGTCTTGGAATACTGGACTTTGTCAGTAAGATAGGGAGAAAAGGGCCAAAGTGGGACTTACTTTACATGTATGAATATATCTTATGGTCATGTCCCCTTGTCAATAATCGTGAAAGGCTATAGTATAACCTGTGACCTCAACATAATTTATAGCCTAACTAAGAGCTTCTTACGGACTCGATACTTCATTTGGAAGGCTGGGGTTCCACCAACTGTCGTCTTCTTCTACAATTTTTGAGAATACATACATTGCTGGGCCCTTTTTGTTGGCGTCTTCTTACACTTTAGAGATGTAATACTGATGTATGACAATCTACATTTGTTGTGAAGCCCATTTTCTTTTTTGAATATATTTTATTGCTGTGGAGATTGGATATGCTTTTCTAGTTTGTGATAGTGCTCAGTTGTTCTAAACCCAATCGTTTAGTATTTATTAGATTCTTCCCTAAAGCAAAATTTTAATCTAATCTTGCTCTGCTTACCAGGCTAATGAGTCTGAGATTCCGCTGTTACATGAACACAACGGTATTACTAAGGAAACCGGAAATTCAATAGAGGTAGGGTCTGCTTCACCAACTATTTGGACCTGATCACATGTTTAACAATTCAAGGAGCATGACCAGCAAAGCTATTTTACTTCTGCATTATTTAGGAGGAAAGGCGTCTATTCTATGTGGCAATGACTCGTGCTCGGAAAAAACTTCTCATATCATATGTTATGATGGACTCAAACTGGCAGGTAGAGTGACCTATTGGTGTATTCTTGCTTTTGATTTCCATTTCTATCAAGCTTGTAGATGACACTTAAATATTGAATTACAGATGCTTCATCCCTCTCGTTTTGTCAGAGAAATTCCATCACACCTATTAGAGGTTCAGGTGAGCTGGTGTTGTTTCTTACTAGGTTGGCATGCAAGTTTGATTTGTTAGCTGAGAAACATTTACATTTCAGTTCTGTTTTTTGAAATAGAGTATTTTCAATATCCGATGCATGTAGATGATTGAGACAACAGAAATATGCTTGACTTGTATATGATGTGCAGTGCTGCAGTGCCTCCTTAATTTCTACTGCTAAAGCATCAGAACATTCAGAAGTGCCTGAAACTTTTGTTTCTTGCAGTTCGCCTGCAGTTTTGTACACATCTCTTGCACCGTTGATGTTCCATAGAAAAAAAAATTGATTATTTGGAAATAAAAGTAACAGAAATGTAGAATTAACACAATTTTATCTAACTTGGTGAAAAACTAGAATAGCGTTAGCAACTTGAGGGAAATTCTAAAGAATTGTATATTTTCTGAAAATGACAAAAAACATTGTTGTAAGAAATTTTAAAAAAGGAGTCACCAAAGAAATCTATAAATGTTAGAATTTTATGCTCTTTTGCTTGTTGTTGAGTGTATTCAAGATTGTGTGCCCCAGTGGAATTTTGACATCAAGATTGGCTGTTCTCTGGTTATATTTTTTTTCCCTGGAATGAAAGTATGTTTTACTAGGATATCAGTACCTTCTTTCAGTAAATGTTCGTAAGGGCGGGCATGCATGCCTAGGAAACCAGAGTAACTTACTTGAGGCTCGTCTGGAGTATTAGGTTAATCAGAATAATGTAACGTTGGAGAAACAAATATAGAAAACAAAGCACACTAAGAATATATTCAACCTTCATCTGGTCTAATATGTAATATGGATGGAGGTAGTACTACATAGTAGTTATTATGGTTGCTTAAGTCTTAAGCTTCTAAGCAATTTTCTATGATCTACTAAAATAGTTGCCTAAGTTAGATTTGCATGATATATTTGTCTGTATAGGGTGACATGAATCCCATTGGGGACAACAAACCATCTTGTAAAATCCAGCATGAAGCCCCTGCAGTCGACGACGCTACATTGGGATCTAATTTTCTAGACAACAAATTAGATGCAGCATCAGAAGAATTGATTGATATTGAATTTTGCAGCGGAAATACTTTCTTGAAAAGGTAATATTTATGTTACAATGGTTTTTCAGCTATCTCTAGGATGTGTTTTTAATTGGTCCTGTATAACAGCCTATGTTACTTTGATGCTTCAATGCTCAAAATGGAAATGGGGCAATTCTAGTGAATAGGCTAAAACTGGAATACAGGGCAATTTCTGAGAATCAGAAGGCGTATGTATTACTAACAAAGCGTCTCCCTTGTGACGGGTCGGATCCTTGCGACGGATAATGCCACTCACAAAACGAATAGGGGGGACAAGGTGGGGGCACCTCCACTTGCTTTCCTCTCTCCTCTCATGGGTATTTTGTGAGACAAAAAGGTATCCGTCACAAGCTTGTGACGGATACCTTCCGTCACAAATGAGAATTTGCCGTATTACTAAAGGGGTCTTTTTTTTCTTCATATTTCTTTATTGTTCAGCCAGTACACACTTGGTCCATGACTTTTTCATCTTCTTCCTTTGTAATAGTAATTAGTCTCAAAAACAAAGTTCCTCTTATTTTGAAACCAAAATAACATCCAAGGTTAGTACATGGTAATCATCAATATCAATCAATCAATACTATATATATATTCCTAAAACCAAGGGACTTGTATCTAAATAAATAAATCTATACAAATTAATTATACTATATAGTCTTAATCGATAGTGCTGTGTGATAGACCTGAACAAGGGACTTCAATGTAAATATTATATAGTTCTGGTTGAAATATAAATTTAGAGAACACCAGAATATGGTGATTTTCCTTAAAATAAACATGTCTCACTTATGGTATTAATTAGTATAAGAAATGTTAATTATTTAACCTAGACAACTATATTTTGGAACCTATTAAAAGGAGAATAAATCAAGTTAGATTTCCAAAAAAATATAATATTCCATAATTATTTTGATTTGATTTGATGCATATATGTAATATATTTATATAAATATATAAGTCTCTTAAAATTGCATGTCTAAAATAGTAAAAGTAATTCTGTTAGTAGTGAAAATAATTGTAGTAACATTGAATATATAATAATATGATAGTAATCACTCATTTGAATAGTGAGGGGAGTAGTGAAACTAATTGAAGTAACAACGGGAGTACTGAAATTATCAATATCAATGCGGTAACAGTGAAAGTAACAATAACTACTTAACAATAATTACGGCAGGAGTAGTGAAAGTAACAGTAGTAATAACGAATGTAATAAAAGTAACAATATTAACAACAAAAGAAAGTATATATGAATAATGAGCTAACCAATCAGTTTAAGTAAAATATTAATAACAGGGTAGTGAATTTGTCTCATAATTTATTTCATCGTAATTTTAAAATATGACATAGAAAAATATATTAATGATAAATTTATGAGTAATGCAACTTTAATATAGTTTTATTTAATTGAACATAAATTTTAATGCTAAATAAAGTAGCCCGGGCGGAGCTGGGTACGAATACTAGTTTTTAATCTAAAAGAGGCAAATTACAAATATGGTAATTTTTAATCTAAAGGAGGCAAATAACAGTAAATTTATTACTCGTTTATCTCTATCTACGACAAACTTTAAATAATATGAAGCAAACAAAAGTAAGTCATCCTCATAGGTGATGAAAAGACATTACAAAGACCACTCTTGGATTCACTATCTGCAAACCATGAGAAATTGGTATGCAAACGAATCTAACCCTGGTTGCGTGTCAAATACGACACTTATCGGATGTGGAACTTGGACACTTCGTTTAAGCCAAAGCTCCAAAAACATAAATTTTTTATTAACTAGTCCAGTGGGACACTCTCACCTCCCACCCACGTTCGATGTTGTATGTTGGGTATGCAACATAAATTACATCTCCATGGTCTATTACCTAATATGTGTGTCAACTGTTCTCCTAATTTCTGTGACAGATTTAATGTGGGGGACCGTGGACAAGTTTCACGTATATTCCATCAGTGGGCCAAGAAAAAAGCTTTTCAAAATCCCAAGAGGCTTCTTGACAAGGTGATAAGAACTCGTTTGTGTAGTCCCGATCATATAACCTAATTTGTATAGATCCTAGATGTATGAATGGTATGCATTATAATCAAATTCGGAAATATTGTAGCATTAGCTTTAGGAATGTTGACATTTTGGCACTGATATTGTTGATACGTGGGGGCAAATGGACATAAGTGGACTATTATGATTTACAATTGATCCACCTGCATTGATCGAATGGGAGACTTAGGAATGCTAACATTTTGGCGTGCATAGCTGTTAACCAAAACTAATTGCTGTGCCACAGATCTTACAAAGTGACAAGTGATTTTGATGCATCTTTACTTCACATGTTGAGCCATTGTCGCTGGTAGTTGGTCTAGTGCTCATAGTAGGGGAATTTGATCTTTGAATATTTGCACTATAGATGATGCATTATGTCAATTTTGCATTCGGTAACTTTGGCGATGGTGCTATTTAGATCTGGCAGATATTGCAAGGACGATTCTGACATCCCTGCCCACAAGTATGGATTATCTAATATCAGCTTGTAGTAACCTTGATAGGGTCATCCTAAGGATGCTTTAAATTAACTGATGCATTGGTGTTACTTGCATTCAGTTGAAGTCATAGAAGTTTATAGATTAGAAGTTATTTTTGCACAACATTGATGCATCCTTAGAAGTGGCCCAAGCAGCCCAAATTATTTTTATGCCCGAGATAACCTGACTGAATCATATTTTTCTAAAACATCGATTATTTGACGTGAAAAATATATTTTCCCTGTTTTTGTTGTTATTTTTTATGCTTTAGCGAATCAACACACCACGTAGAACATGATTTCTGGAACAGTGCATATTTTTTGATTAATTTATGTTTTTTTTCTTGGTTTTATATAAAATTCTCACCACTTTGCTTCCACCTATAAGCAACATAATTTTTGGAAACAGATAAATAGAAAACAGAGTTCCATACAAATTTCGGTTTGCTTACATTGACATTAGAATAAGGGAGGTGAGTGGATGAAGAATGACAATCAGGTAAAACTGGCATTCCATGTTTCAAAGGAAAAATAGGTACGGCTTGGGAAGGAATGAGGTTTCGGCATTCACCCAAGAAAACAACAGAATTAAGAAAACCTGAACCAAGTAATGTTGTTGGTTGCTGATGCAGCTTATCTTTGAATGCTCGCAGATTTCATTTGTAATTGATGAACGCCTAAGAACCAAGAATGGAAACAGCAAGGTATATTCAATGTTTGATATATATCCCAGTTTTGTTTTGTAGGTGACCCCTGAGTTTTTGTCTTATACATTGTGAATCTGCATATCTTTATATGTCCCTTAGATTAGAAATAGGTACTCCTCTAAAGATATATGGCTCCTTGCCTTTTGCATTCCCTGAATTTCATTTTTGGTGAGCTGGTATAATGGTATCAGTCTCATTGTTGTATATGCCATGTATTCTCTTGTGAATGCATGAACTTGAGGATGAGCTACCCATCGACAAGCTTTTAGAAAGTACTCCGTAGTACATATTCATGATTTGTTATGCGCATATAGATTGTGTATTTGTGTTGCTTGTATCACATGGAATTCTGCTTAAGTTCATTTGGCAGCCTCTGCCATCTTTATGAAAGGATTTACTGTATAGATATTAAATACTTTGTGGTTTTACTGGCTACGTGATATTAACTGTTACTTCCACAGGATATTTTGAGTGCACTGAAGTCCTCCTTAAAGTGTGATGAAGCATTGTGGTTTGCTGAATATGTAAGACCCGATGCTGGAATCCCCCCTCCCCCCTAATTTTTTGTATGATCGGTTTTAATGTGGTGTTCTTCATTATGATTATATATTTTTGAGTTGCATGAGACCAGGTCATAAAGTGGGAGCAGATACCCGCTGATAAACGGGTGCATATGATAAGGGAAAAGCAGGTATGTCAATATCTTCCCGACATTCCAGCCAATACGTTATTACCCCTGTACTGCCTTTTTCTGACTAAAATGAGTTGGTGGATAGTTTATGTCTGGAGATATAGATTTGATGTTTTTGAAACACGTTGATGCAATGTTTTGAGGTAACGAGTTGCTGTTAAAGGAAATGTAATACGGAGTATGTGATATGAGATTAGCAATTGTCAAAGTAAAAGGTAAAGCAGGAATATAAAAGGCATAGAAGATACGATTATTACTCTTGTATGAAAGGCTCTTACCATTCACCAAACAGGCAGAAAGAAGTCGACTTCTATATCAATTAGAACTGTAGCTTATGGCCCTTAATAAATAAATTCTTTCACTTTGTGGGAGGACATGAGTATTAGGTGATTTCAGACCAAACTTGTGCTTTTTTGGTGGCAGCTGGTCCGTTAATCCCATGGTATCAATATACGAGTTTCTATTTTCATCATGGACTTGGTTAACCTTGTTTTGGAGTTTGGACGCTGGGTAACAGTTACTAATGACCTTGTCTAGGCGGGCTAGAGTTCTTTCTGTCATCTTGTGTGTGCGCCTGATGAAGTCGGAATCGGAATCTAGAAAAGTCTCTCACACACACATATGGGTTAATTAATGGGAATAATCCATTACTATGGTTGTCCTTGTATTAATCCCAATTATGCATTAACTCCGTTTAATCCTAACTATCCTTCTCCCTTCCCTGATTGCACTTGTCCAATATTTTTACATGCTGATCCCGGTGAATGGGTATTTTTCTTTATTTAAAATCTCATTATCATCATCTTTCACCAGTAACATTTTAACCACCATTAACACCACCAACTATAAACCTAACACTCATCAGCACCATTATCACCAAACTCAACCACCACCATTGACCCCACATCCTACCCACCGGCCCACCACCAACGGAGGACCATTTCTGAAAATGAAGGTAGTGGCCATGAATGAACCAAGGACCATTTTCTTGAAAATTCTTCAATATCAGAGGGGTTATCCAATTTGCAAGAATAAAACCCTCTGCCAAGACCAATAAGTTTTAGGGTTAATATTAGATTATTTAATGAGAATAATCCAACTTATACCCCATCTTCTCATATTAATCCATAGTAAATAACCTCACTTATCTCTTACTAAAATTTGCCGATTTTTGACCTATTATTGCCGGTAAGCAATCAGGTCACCTCCATTTTTTTTTTCCTTCCCATTCAAAGTTGTGTTTCTTCGTTATTTCCACCCTATTTTTGTAATTGTAAAAACTCCTGGTTGTCCATCAAAATCGTCTCCTCCAATGTCTCCCTGCCGAATAGTTACCCCAAACGTCTCCTAAAATAATTTCGCCCCACCACATCCATACCAATACCCGATCCCTCCCACCACCACCCCGTCCACCTTACCGCCCACAACAACCAAGCCCRCCAAATCACCASCATCCTACCACCTGCACCACCATCCTCAGTATGGGCCAATCCCGGAGCATGGACCYCTAATTCCRAACACGAAGACAAACTCAACACCCAACATCTGACGCCGAATTTTCAGCCTTTTCTGCCACCGTCACAACAACCCTATCATTAGCCCTCTTCCCCCCACCACTGCACACGTACTTTAATATCACCAAATTCCAAACTCCCTTCACAATTGGTAATGGCGAGTCTTCAACCTTCAGAAGGCAAAAACAAAACCACTGCACTCCTTGCTGATCAATCAGCTAGAATGACAGAAATGAAGGAGCATAAATTAGGGTTAGATTAATTTAGAGAGAAGTAAATTTTAGGGGTTGTACTTCAATTTGATTAAATCGAGTAGTGAAAATTAAATGGTTTCTTTTGATGAGAAAAGAGGGGGAGTGTTATTATAAGAGTAATATAAGCAAGGTAACCGGCTCATAAGGTATCCCTTTAATAAGTTTAGTGAGAGATAAATGAGGTCATAAGTTGGATTTTTCTCGGTTGATCGTGAGTATGGATTAATATGGGAAGATGAGGTATATGTTGGATTATTCTCATTAAATAACCCTAAGTTTTATCTGATTTTTTGGTTTCCAAAGGTTGCAAAGATATTCACTTTGTATTCTGTAAAAATGTCGATCAATAAATTTATTCAAGGCAAAATTTGCAGGAATACTCTGTATGAGTATGAGTATGTTCTCGGAGTGATATTGCAATGGTTTTTTTGTTGTTCTTTGTTCAGAAATTTTCAAATTTGTTGCTATTTATTGCTTTAGTCGTAATCCCGAAGCTTCAAACATTCTCATGCTCATGCAGGAACATTTTCAAAAGCTGCGTATGGAAACTGCCATGGGTTCGTCCACTCCCACTTCAAAACAGGTATTAACGCCAATTTATCTGAGATTTTTCGTTAGTAAGGCGTGACTGTATTGCAATGGCGGCGGTGCACATACACATTTAGAAGTTAGAACTAACAAGCTTTTACGTGGCTAGACTCTAGAGGGATAAATTTTGTTGGGTCTGCTTTTTAGGTTACTGAATTTTTCATTGACCTGTTGATCTGAGTATCGTAGTTTTTTTTCTGAGTGTATTGAGTACCTAAAAAATGCTAAAATAAAAAGCTTCTGCGGGTAGAGCTTGTATATAGGTTACAGTTTATTTCTGGTATTATCTTTTTCATATTAGAATCTTATATTCATTCTTAACATTGTTGGCAACTGACTTTATGTTCTCTATTTTTCAGATTGGCTATTTGCATAGTTTAGGCTGCACAGTCGTGCCTGAATCAAAGCTTCACGCTTCCCGGTTAATTGAACAATACAAATCTATATAGTGGAAGAAAATCTTTACCGTACTGTAAATGTTTTTTTTTTTTTTCCTTTCGTACTGTACTGTAAATATATTTCTAAATTTATTGGTCCTACAATTGCATTCCTCATATGAACACATAGAATAACACTAAATTTAAATTTGAATGGCAACTCGCTTCTATATGCTCCTACGTGATGTGCATCTTCATCCATTCTCGCAGCAAGGATGCAAGCTTCAAGGTCAAACATTAGTGAATATCGTCTGTGTGCCTTAATCGGAGAGTCACTGAGTTGTGTGACAGAAATCTTACTCTTCATTTCAACATCTTACAGACAGAAAGCAATAGAAGTGAAAATGTTGAGGATAAGCAATGAGCAGCATCAAAACTTGTTACTTATTACGTGAGGTCTTGTATGTTGAATGCAGAGCAGCATACTAAAAATTTGAAGCCTAGAAAACTAAGCAAATTTGATATTTGAGAGAAGGGGAAAGCCGAAACAAATGGATATAAGAGTGATTGAAATTTGAAAGCGATATGTACGTTTTGGGAGTTATAGTAAGAGTACAGGGAGAGACTTGAAGATCTAGTTTGAGTTTTAAATATTCACTTATTTATTTATTTTAATCATTTTACTTGAAACTAGTTCTAAAGTTCGTTAAAATTATGAGCTAGTTCATAATCCATGTTTTAATTTCATTTGAGCACGTTATTTAACCAACCTCTAGTATTTTTTTTTGTTTAAATTGTTGACCATTTGAACTTTTTTCAAAACATAAAAGGAAGTAATGTGTTCAAATGTCAAAAAGAATAGGTCTACATGTAGACCTGTTAAACTGGTCGGATAAGAATGTGGGTCACGAGTCGGGTTAGGGTTAAAATACGGGTCAAGAAATAGTTTCTAACACCTCGTTTTATACGATTTTTTAATAAAAAAAATATTTTTTTAAAAAAGTAAAACATACATAAAATTATTATTTTAATGATAGGGTGTTTTGTAGATGACACTTAACATTTAAGGCTTTGGTAAATCTGGTATCTAATATTTTCTACTAGTTTTCATGTCGTGCGTTGCACGGATACTGAAATAATCAGCGATGAATTTCACGATATAATGAAATATGGTGCATAGTTCATGTCATAATTATAGTTTTTTTTTTTTTTTTTTTTGTTTTTTTTTTGGAAAAGAAAACCAAGATGAAAGTGTTTACATATGCTACTCTAGAGTTTTTGGCTTTTGTTCACGATACCGGTGTGTTTTTCAATTCTACATAGCACTTATTTTTATAGAATAAGATCTTTAAATTTAATGAGCTCGTATTTTTATGCACGTGGTGTTTGCTAATAAATTTTTCTATTTGAT
>VHZZ01001174.1:112852-129408 GCA_009801015.1 Silene noctiflora | reverse complement strand
CTTAAGAAGACTAATTTGAAAGGTGTTCAAATTAGTATTTCCATTTGGCTCACTCATTGTAAGTGGATCCGGTTTTTCTTCATTCTTTATATTTTGTTATGCATGCATAAGATCATATTTGTTTTATGAATAAACTATTTTATTAAAATATTAGAGGTGTCTAATATGAGGTAATTGAACCCTTTACAGATTATACAGATTCTATTCCCCAGTGAGAGTACATCGCCGCATACAGCCCATGTACTTTTCAGCAAACCGAGTTTGCTTGAGACTAATGCAAGCTAATTCTCTCTTTGGCGGTTCTTAAATAGTCCTGCCCCCTATAGTTTTCAGCAGTTTCTACCAATGTTCCGCTCCTTCATATCTTCAAAAGTTTCTACCAACATTCTACTCTTTTATCTCCATCAGTTTCTACTAACGTCCTGCTGTCTTCAGTATTTTTGTTTCCCACGAAGTTCCAGTTCGCCCTTCAAGGGGTCCCAGGTATGACTTCTTCTTATGGCTGGCGAGTTTTCTCACGTAGTCTAATGGAATTTAAACAACCCTCCCCGGAAGTCGACAAACTCTAAAATATTCTCGACGACAGATCCCTGGCTCAGTCTCCTCGAGCCGCCTCGTATTACCATAGGCTTCAAGTTGTAATATTCGATTGACCTCAAAGCAATACTTCGACTTTTGCCTTGTACAAGCCCCAGTAAAAGTGGGGGCAGTGTATATACCTCCTTTCTGCACCTCCCGCCAAACACCCAGTGATGATTGGACCGCATGTTTAATGTGCAGAGCGATTTTACACATTTCATAAATTCGTCGACAAGTAGTAACTCAAATAATCGTGTCAACCCTTTGGTCGTCATCTACGTGCCGATACGGTCATTTTGGCAGTAGTTAGAGTACATTTGGAGTCCGGGTCAAAAACCGTCTTCATTTCCTAAAACCATCTCAATACTGAGTCGGAGTATTCTAGAGTTTCCTAAATATTTTTTTTATATTTTAAAATCTCGAAAATATTTTGCCTTCCAGAATAAGGAAGTCCACATCTTCCCTAATTCTTAAATCAAACCGCGGAAATCTTTCTTGCTGAGGAGGGAAAGCCTGAGGAGAGGACGCAGTAGACACTGCGCCTCTTGGAAAGGTCGCAGTTTATGTTGCACCTCTTCCTAGGCTAATTTTCGTCAGTTTCCATAATTTTTTCGGATTATTTAAATATTATCTTTTTTTATAAACCTACACCTCGTGATTAGTATAAATAGAGGCCTTTGCCACACATATATTCTTCACGCGAGTGTCTGCCCCTTCTCTTCTCTCTCTTTGCATTCGAAGACCACGTGTTATTGCTTTGACGCCTACGTGCTTGACCTACTCGACCACATAAGCTAAGATCATTCTAGGTCCTAGTCACGTTTGCACGACCGACCAATTTGACCACTACACACAATTAATCTAATCAATTTTTGTTACAAAAATTCCTTTTTCAAGGGTATCTTTTGAATTTGCATCGAGTCGAGCAATCACTAACCACAATTTAGTTAATCTCGCTTCATGAACATGTAAGTCTGAGGGTGTAAAATCCCAATTTGTATTTTTATTTTCTGTATTTATAATTATTAGGATTTATATCATAAACACGATAAAAATCATAGTTTTAAAACCGTTTTTGACGAAACAGCAAGGAAAGACCGTTGAGAAGAACGCAATAGTTGTTGCGCCTTCTGGAAGAGTCGCAGCATCTGTTGCGCCTATTCCAAAGGATACTTAGCCGCTGTTACTCTTTTTCTTCTTCCTCGAGTACTAGTTGTTTGTCTTTCTTTCTTTCTTTCTTTCGTTTTCTTCCCTTCTTTTTATAAATTTCCAGTTTCTAATTTGTTTTATAAAATCCTTTTCGACTTAAATTCCTTATAATATGATATTTGCGGGTTTTTGTCACTTATTCAAACCCGGATTTCAATGGTTCGATTTTCCAATATCAAATCGTTAAAATTCGTCTTTCGTACATGTTTTAATTAGCTTTATGACGACTTTAGTGTATATATTTTGTATAAACCACTTCAGTTTCGAGTCTAATATCAATAATAAATCTTAAATAAATAATGAACATTAACGAAACACGAGTCTGACTTTCACAGTCACAGTCCACCTCAAGAACAGACGCACGGTCTGATGCGCCTCTTCCAGAGGACGCATCACATCAGATACCGCGCCTGTTCTGGGTTGGCTTTTGCCTCTGAACTCTTCTAGTTTTAACGTAGCTTTTCTAACTTAGTTTATAATCAACTATTATCCTTATTTATCCACTTTCGTCATATTTAATCTTTTATTTTTGATTTATTTATTTTTTTGATTTATTTCTTTAAACTCTTTTATAACGTGTTTATGATGTAAATTCAAATTCCCATTGTAATTGTTCCTATTGTAATTTTTTTTTAATTTTTTTCGCTTGTATGATTTAATTGCTTGGCGATTCACATAAAATGAATTAAATTCTCAATTTTGACCAATTGTTTGTTAACCTGTATGTCAACCGACTTAGTGTATATTTACATGCTAGGATTAAAACGTGGATGTTGCATTGCATGAATATAGTTAACAACATATCAAATATATATGATTTCCCTGATCAATAGTAGAGGTCGCTATCGAAGCGGGCGGGATTAGGTGTTCAAATAAAGAGCTTTCTAATACATACCCTCATCTCTTACTCAGATATCTGTGAGCATTAGTGTTCATTGGCATCGCAAGAGTCATTCTGGACATAAAATGCTATGGGTAACGAATTTCTTAGTGTTCAAGTCACTACTTTGTGTCTTGACATGACATGAAGTATTCGAACGGTTCCAATTTACCACAAAAATTGGTGGCGACTCCACAAATGCAGGCTTGTTCAAACCATTCACTGGTTTCAATGCCTTTCAAATCGGTAAAGGCCCATGACGTGCTTTGTTTCACCAAGGTTCTCTGGGATAAGTGTCGCCGCCTCAAATTCACAACGCGCTGGTGGCCTGGTCCACAGTTTCCGGAGGAATTGCCCAGATTATCTCCACAAAGGGAAGTAGAATTTAGTGTGGATTTGAAACCGGGAGCATAACCAATATCTAAGGTCTCATATCGGATGGGTCCGAAGGAGTTATAAGAATTGAAAAGCAACTTTGTGAGTTGGCAGATAAAGGGTACATTATACCAAGTGTGCCGCCGTGGGGAGCACCGATTCTATTTGTGAAGAAGAAGGACGGTAGCATGAGGTTGTGCATTGATTATCGAGAGTTGAATAGCGTCACTTTTAAGAAAAAGTATCCGTTGCCAAGGATCGATGACCTATTCGATTAACTTAGAGGAGCCGACATGTTTTTTATGATTAACTTGAGATCGGGCTATCATAAATTGAAGATCAAGGATGTGGATATCGCAAAGACCAGTTTTTGGTCAAGGTATGGACATTACGAGTTTGTGGTAATGCCATTCAGGTTGACTAATGCTCCGACTGTATTCATGGACCTCATAAATAGAGTGTTTAGTCTATACTTGGACAAATTTGTGCTAGTGTTTATAGATGACATCTTGGTCTTTTCTAAGACTAAAGAGGAGCCTGAAGAGCATTTGAGGACCATGTTGCAAACCTTGAGAGACCATCAACTCTATGACAAGCTTAGAAAATGTGAATTTTGGTTGGAGAAGATGACCTTTTTAAGGAATGTGGTGTCAAAGGAAGGAGTGTCCGTGGATCCATGCAAGATAGAAGCCTTGTCTAACTGGGAGGCGCCAAAGAATGTGGCGGAAATATGGAGTTTTCTTGGCCTAGCCGGTTATTATCGAAGATTTGTGAAAGATTTTTCAAAGACTGCTAGACCTTTAACGTCATTGATGAGAAATATAATAGTTTCAAGTGGGACGGGAGTTGTGAGACGACCTTCTTGAATCTAAAGGAGCGCCTAACCACGGCTCCGATACTAGCATTGCCAGAAGGGAGTAAGAAAATTGAAGTTTACACCGACACTTCAATGAACGGTTTGGGATGTGTGCTCATGCAAAATAGTAATGTGATAGCTTATGTGTCGCGATAATTGAATCCATATGAGGAGAAATATCCAACACATGATCTAGATATGGGAGCCGTTGTGTTTGCCTTGAAGAGATGTAGGCATTACCTTTATGGGGCAACCTTTAAGGTGTTTTGCGATCACAAAAGCTTGAAGTATATTTACACCCAAAAGGAGTTAAACATGAGGCAAATGAGGTGAACAGAGCTCATTTGAAATTATGACATGGAAATTGTTTACCACGAGGGGAAGGCTAATGTAGTAGCTGATGCATTGACTAGGAAGTCGGTGCACTCTTTATGTATCGCCTTGTCCAGGATGAGGCTAAAGGAGGAAATAGACAAAATGGGTATTCACATGATTAGTAAAGGAGATGCAATCGATGACTTGACTTTGGAGCCTGAATTGTATGATGAGATCCGGGAGAAGTAAGGGACCGATACCAAAATTAAAGAGTGGAAGGGAGCCTTGGAAAAGGGTGAAGCGTCAAGATTTGAGTTGCAGGGAGACGACAGCCTTAGATTCAAAGGAAGTTAGTGCATACCAAATAATGAGGAGCTTAAAAACAAGATCATGGACTTAAAGAAGACGTTTTGGTGGTCTAATATGAAGAGGTAGGTGGCGGAATTCGTGACAAAATGCTTGACATATCAAAGAGTAAATGGAGAACATAAGAGACCACAAGGGAAGGTTCAACCTCTAGATGTGCCTGAATAGAAATTGGAGTCAATATCGATGGATTTCATTGTGGGATTGCCAAGGACTCAAAAGTGGAACAATATGATTTGGATAATTGTGAATAGGCTCACTAAATCGGCGATACTTGGAGTAAGATAGAACTAGCAAGTGCGTACCGGAAACATATGGTCAAGCTATATGGATCCTAAAGGATATTGTGTCGGATCACGATTCTACATTTATCTCTTGATTTCGGCAAGAATTGCAAAGTTCAATGGGTACTCAATTGAAGATGAGTACGACATTCCACCCAGCGACGGACAGGCTAACGGAAAGAACTATTCAAACTCTAGAAGACATGTTGAGGGCTTGTGTAATGGAATTTGGAGGTACTTGCGAGGAAAGTCTAGATTTGATTGAATTTTCTTACAACACTAGCTACCATGCAAGCATTAGCATGACCCCGTTTGAGGTTTTGTATGGAAGAAAGTGCCAAAGCCCGATATGTTGGGACGATAATACCGAAGCCGTCTTGTTAGGACCCTAAATGATTCAAGATATGATTGACCAAGTGCAAATAATCCGAGAAAAGATGAGGGAACCTAATGATAGGCAAAAGAGCTATGCCGACTTAAGAAGTGACTTTGAATTCGAGGTGGGTGACAAGGTTCTACTTAAAGTTTCTCCAACGAGAGGGGTGATGAGGTTCGGGAAGAGCGGAAAGTTGAGCCAAAAGTTCATAGGGGCCATATGAAATATTGGATAGGGTCGGGGAAGTAGCCTACCGTTTAGCACTTCCCCAGCACTTGATCGTGCTCATAATGTATTTCACGTATCTCAATTGCGGAAGTATATAATTGATCCTTCCCATGTTTTAGAAGCAGAAACAATTGAGTTAGATGATGCTTTAACTTATGTGGAGACTCCAAAGAAAATATTAGACCGGAAAGTGGGAAATACAAGGCATAGGGAAACGATGTTGGTGAAAATTTTGTGGTCCAATCACCAAGTGGAGGAGGCTACATGGGAAGGCAAGGAAGCAATGAAAAAGCGCTATCCTAACCTATTCAAGCAGGTAATGAGTTTGGTTACGAGGTCGTAACATTATTTTTAGAGGGGTGGAGCGTGTTGCGCAAGTGGAAAGTTCTTTTATCCCATCTTCTTAGTGAGTTGTTAGTAAGTGTAGTTGTTTGTTGTCTCGACCTATGCAAGTGTTTAAGTGTCTTAAGTAATAAATATCTTTCTTAGGCGCGTAGTCGGGATATGGGTAATAGTATTAGAGTATCTTGTTTGAGTCGGGTGTGAACTTTGGGGACGAAGTTCGTTTTAAGGGTGGAATATTGTAATACTTGCATTTTCTAATGTTCATTCGGCCGAGTACAATGAGTACTCGACCGAGTGGAGCTCACTCGGCCGAGTGGGGGACCCAGTGATACTAGGAATTGTGTCCCCAGTGATACTGGGAATTATGTCACCTGCTCCTGATTCGAGTCACTCCGTCGAGTAGCTGGTGCACTTGACCGAGTGGATTCTACTCGACCAAGTGCTGTCGCTGTCCTTGTTTTACGCGTGAAAGCATGTGGACCTTAGCTCTTTTGACCCTTTCTTTTTCAGTTTTGACCTCACATTCCACTCACTACCTTATCTCCAAACTCTCCAAAAATCCCTTAAATATTCCCCTCACCTTATCCTCGTAGATTCTTACCTTACTTTGAAGATTTGATCCTTAAATCTTGTCCTTGTTCATTTTTTATCATTTGTAACTATAATCTATTTCTCTTTTTCCTATTCTTTTAATTAGTAAACCCTAGTTCTTTAATGGGTTGTCTTAAAGGATTTAATTCGGGTTTGGACTAATTAAAAGGGGGTTAATTAGTATTATTGTTGTTGTAGTATTATATTGTGATAGTTAGTTATAAATTTTGTAGGAGGAGACTTCATTGAGGAGCCCTTTGATAGTTTCCAAATTGGTCCACCCTAGGTCATCATGGTGCCATCAAACAATACTTATAAATCTAACAAACAACTAGCAAGCGGTAAGTCGGAGTCGATCCACGAGTCGGGTAGTTAAACGGTTATCAAATGCAAATAGCTATGTCTTTGTGTCATAATTTTGGTTTGCGATGTAAACTAGAATACTATAAGGAAAATGTAAGCAAATGAAATAACAAGGCATGCAAATAAAATTAGAGATGTAAACAATTGATTAAGGCCACTAGGGTGTCATGGGTTCATAGGGGAACCATGGTATAATCACAATAATGAGTCAAGCAAACAATTGTAGTTGTGTTAGGATCGAGTTAGTTTATATCTTACAATCCCTAGAGAGACTTAGGTCTCGGAGTCGAGTTGGTTCTCCCTATTCAACTATATGCATGGTCTAACAATCCTTGAGTTGAATTATGTCTTATAAGTCTTGTTGAAATGATAAAGAATCATTTTAGGTTGTCAATCAAGCATTTCATCAAACATAACATGTGCATAAGTTGAAAACACAACATAAAATAATTCATATGAACTCGTTAAGCATACATCTAACCCATAATTACTGCCCTAATCCCCCACTAACCCTAACTAGAGGACTACTCACACATCATCATGGTAAACTTGTCAATAATGGTGTCAATCATCTTAACAAACATAAACATGATGATAGAATGAAACAATTAACAAAAGATTAAGTAAAGAGTAAAAGGATTATACCAACTTAAGATGAACAAGGAAATAGAAGAACAATTGAAGAAAGCTTTGATTAATGATTAAGAGTTGTCAATTCTCCAATCCAAAACCGAAGAATTCTTTAATTACAAACTAGATCTAAGATTACTTAAGCAATGAGGAAAGGATTAAGATGTAATTAAACTAATCTAAACTAATAGTGTCCCTAATATAATGTTACTTCCTTTTATTTTCCTCTAATTACATAAGCTATTTATACTAACTACAAGTGTTAGGGTTAACTAAGGCCTTAAATGACGATTAGACCCCTTGAGGAAATCCAGAGACTTGCTAGAGCCAGAGTAACTCGTGGGGACCCTTGCTTGGGAGATGAAGTTATCCTGCTGCTAAGCTCGCTCGAGCTATGGGGAGCTCGCACGAGCTAGGCTCAAGCTCGCTCGAGCTGAGGTAGAGCTCGCACGAGCTCTACTGCTTTTCCCTTGCTTCTTGGCTTAGCTGCCCCTAGCTTGTGGGGGTTCCTCTAGACTCATAGGGGCTTCTCTAGACTCGCTAGGGCTCCTCTACATTGCCAGAAAAATTGCTAAAATCACTACGGCCTTTAGCCTTGGTCTCCTCTTTGATGCTTGGTCGTTAGATGCATTAAATTTAGCTCTGAAATGCTCCGATAAAGCAAAGTTGGCACTCTTCTCCTACCAAAGGGACCAGAACCTCATAGAATAGCAAATAGGTAGCTAAAGACAAGAAACGACCCTAATAAACACGTAAAATCATGTAGGACGAGGCTAGTTAGGGGACTAAATGTGCATAAACATGAGGCACATGTTATATCCCCAAACCGAACCTTTGCTCGTCCCGAGTAAAGAGGTGATTAAAGATATGAACTTTATTTAAACTAATCTGATAACATAAACGATGTGAGACATATAGTGGGTCTCACTCCACCCCTTCAACTCACAACAAGACATCCATGAGGTATAACGCCTTCTTGTAAGGCAAGGTGGGGTTTGCCAAAATGACGGTGAATCCTACATGAAGCACTTAAACAAAAAAAGGATTCATCTACAATAGAATAGCTACTTTCCTCATCTTAGTGGCGGAAATTCAACTAAAAGGGAAGCAATAAAAGGGTACACACTCTATCATAGATACTAGTTCCCCAAGCCACTAAGTCTAAGAGGATACAAACAAGTCACCTCCAAATGGTGTTAAACTAGGCTACTTTTGTCCACAATCTCTAAATGCTTTCGTTAAAGGCGATCGGATGGGATGGAAGGATGATCCTTATGATGTTAGTGGCATAAGACATGGCAAGTCTCGAATTCTCTACAAGTGTAAAGGTCAAGGATCGTCCTAAGTTCAACATGGTGGCAAAACAAAACGTTTTTGGGAATAAAATGCTCAATTCTGTAAACAAAAGTGGATTTTGATTAGCATTCAAAATTTGACCTAATTTAACTTTCACATTTTAAAACTTTAGATGGGGTTTATCCCACAATTGCCAATGTCCTTTGATTTCGCCAATCGCTTATTAGGCAACTAGTTAACCTTCAGACATTAGCTCTTTCGGGGTGATAGTCACTCTGTCTTTGGGTGGTCGAATTCACAACCATGTGAGGACCCAATTCAATGGATCTCTCTCCAAATCACATCGAAGTGGTAGGCCTCCATCAAATACAACTCTCTTTGTGAAAATTGAACATTTCAATATAATTTGAGGTTTACTTGGCAATTAAAATGAATCCACAACAAAAGCTTTGAAATGAGCATTACAAGCTTATTCATGAGAATTATTTTTGGGTTGCCAAACCACCAAGTCAGTCAAGGTCTCCTAGACAAGTTAATCGAGTCCATATCACATCATAGGGTTGGATAAGATGACTCACATGCAAACCCTTGACTAAGCCTTAGCTCATCGGACAAAAGATACTAGTATGACACAACTTAGGGTGTCTTGAGTGTATTCATAAACATCTACTACTCCCGGCCTCTTCATCTTCGCTCTCTTTATTAGAGCTGGAGTTATCGTCTTCATCATCACTTTCACTTTGAACATCTTCATCATTAGTTGCTTCAAGGTTATCACCGCTCTTATCATTATCAACCCGCTCTTCACTCCTTGACATCCGACTCTAAACCCTTTCATATCGGTAGGCATTTGGAAAGAATACTCCTATATCCACCCAATGCAGCAAAGGGTTTTGAGAGTTAAATAGTCCTTGCCTTGTTAGGTGGAGAAGGGGAGGATTTTGGGCATAGTAAGCATTCACCCTATCCTTGTATGCCTCCTTATGGGAATGCTTAATTAGCTTGGTCAAATAATCATTCCCTTCAACAACACTCGGGTCGTTGACGGTGACTTTTTGGAGCTCAAAGGGGTATGGCGGTGTAATGAGAGTGGAGGAGCCTTTTTGGGGCTCTTGTTTCTCTTTGATAATTGACTTTGAAAGATGAGAAATTAAAAGAAGGTAATTGACTCGGTTCACATTTATACAACATATCTTACTCGGCAAGATCATAGACTTTGAATCCTTAATAAGCCACTCATATTTCCCGGCTAAATTGTCATGAAACACCCAATGAAATTTGTTCACTAACATGCTCATGTCAAGGATATTTCCTCCTTTAACCGGCTTATAAGCCTTGCCTTCATTGAACTGTGGATTGAACTGCTTAGCTAGCTTGGTGATCAAGCCTCTATTTACGATATACGTCGTGTTGTCTTTCCCCACTTGGATATCCCTCCATCTCTGCAACAACAAATTAAGGATATCGTATTTGCTTTTGTAGCTCCCATGGGCATTTAGATGTGACTTAAGATAATAAAGTTCTAACTCCAAAAACACATTGGCTTCTTTTCGTGCAATAAGGGTGTTGGTAATAGATCGATGTCAATATCTTATACCCGAATGCTGCACGTATAAGGTATGACACTCCTTATAGAATGTGAAATCCTGGCCGGAAATTGCCTTCCAAATAGACTTAGCATCAACACCAAATGATTTCTTGAAGAATTTCCATTGGCTTTGAAGGCCAAACACCGCACCAAAAGTTGACATTGTCATACTTCTTAAGACATTTCCGAGTAAGAATTCGACATACTTTCGATCCTCTACCCTAGATAACTTCTATGAACTAAGGGAGGGGTATGTCAACTAATTCATATCAAATAAGGCAGATAAACCCATTGACTCAAAAAAGTCCTTAGTTTGATCAAGCACAACCAACTTAGCCGAGGTATCATGGCAAATAAATTTAGTGGCAATAAACTTCTTCTTGCAAAGGGATTCAAATACTTTATTATGCTCAACTTCCGGTGTGGCGGTAGTGGTGACCTCATTAATAGCTCCAATGCTTTCCCTTTCTTCTTCTCGGATTACCAAAGCTTTGGATACCAATACCTTTTGCTTTTTTGACAAATTTTAAAATTTTGATGCTTGAGTGTTTCTCTTTATCCTTATCATGCTTGAATACTCCTTATGGTTGATGAAATCGTGTCAACAAGTCTTAAATTTTTCTTGAAATGCTCTCCCTTTCTCCCAATTTCAAGCCTAAGAAAAATTAATTGGGGATTTTCAAAATTGTTCAAACCCTAGAAATTGTTGGTTGAATTTGGTTGATTTTGATGTTTGAAAGGTTAATTATTGACAAAGAAGTGTTTTAATTTGATTAGAAGCAAGTTTAGAATGAAAAATGATGAATATAGGTGAGTAATTGATGAATTTGATGTTGGGTTTTTGGTATTGTGAGAGAAAAAGTGTGTTTGTGTTTGAATGACGTTTGTAAAAATGAGGAATGAAAGGGGAATATGTCGTGAAAAAGAGGTAGAAGTAGTGGAGCTCGCCCGAGCTAGACGGCAGGGTTCCTTGTTCAGCGCAGAGCTCGCACGCGCATGGAACAACTCGTACGAGCTAAGTACCAGCTCGCTCGAGCTGGCCAACAGGGTCCTTTGCTTCGCTTCTCTTGGCTTCAGCTCCCACGAGTTGAGGCCAACTCGTGGGGATCTTTCCATAGCACGTCCATTTCTTCCTTTTTCAAACTTCCTAGAATAGGGTTGCATTCCTTAGGTTTGTCTAGCCTAGGCATATGCTTCCCCACATTTAATCTTTTCACTCTAAAAACTTCAAAACACAATTAGTAACCCTCCCACACTTCTTCTCATGTCCAAAACATTGACATAACAAAGCAAATAAATGCAATGCAAAAATTGAAATGCATGAACTTTAAATAAATATAAGTTAAGAGGTTAGTATATATACAAATGGTGGTTTTAGGGAGGACTACACCAAACTCTCCTTCATTTTAAAGCTTGTCAAGGGGGTAAGGTGAGGATGTTGTTAATATTGCTCAACATCCCATAGAAGTAGCCGAAGGCTTGTTCACATTCATGATAGAAGTCTTGAGTAGAACTCGGCATATCGTAGCTTTAATTTATATAGCATCCTGTGTCAAAGGTGTAATGACAAGGAGCTACATAGCCTTGGCTTAGGGTCATCGCGTTCCCGACATAGTGATTGATCAATCCCTCAAACTCATCATCCCATAAGCCACTAACTTCTTTTACCTCTCCTCCTTTATTGAGAAGACTATGAGTAAGAATAGTCATCTCTTGTTTCTTTTGGCCATCATGGCCTTCATTGTTGCTTGTCATGGAAAGTGAGCTATTCAAACTCTCACCCTTGGTTTTGTCATGAAAGAATCATAGCTCTCCGAATAGAGCTATATTTATGTCATCGACTTCTTTCTTCCAATTTGGCAATGCCTCTTTATCCTTCCCGATTATAGTGATCAACCATAAAGCATGGTTCATTCAAAATTGGGGCTCTCATTGTCTTGTCAAGGTTGAAGGTTATCTTCTCATCACCAACCTCAAGGGTTAGCATATTATTCTTGACATCAATTGCTACTCCGATGGTGTATAGAAATGGCCTTCCCAAAATAATGGGTATGTTAGAATCTTCCTCCATGTCCACGATTACAAAGTCCACCGGTATGAAGAATTTTCCAACTCTCACAGGTACGTCCTCCCATACCCCTAGTGGCTTCTTCATGGTGCGATCCGCCATTTGTAATGTCATGCTAGTACACTTCAATTTTCCCACTCCTAACTTCTCACATACCGAGTATGGCATGACACTTACGCTAGCACCTAAGTCACATAACGCCTAGTCAATGGTACTGTCACCAATTATACATGGGATAAAGAAACTTCCCGGGTCTTTAAGCTTGGGTGGAGAATTTCCTTGAATTATGGCACTACTTGTGCCGGTGAAAGCAATAGTCTCCAACCTTCTAATGGAGCTTTTCTTGGTAAGAATATCCTTCGTGTATTTTGCATAGGCCGGTACATGAGTAATGTGCTCCGTGAAAGGGATAGAAACCTCCAAGTTTTCTACAATCTCCACGAGTTTCCTAAGTTGCTCATCAACTTTAGGCTAGGCTTGACGACTTGGAAAGGATAGCTTAATCACAATAGGTTCTCTTTCAACCTCTTTGCCGTTCTCTTCATTTCTCTTCTTTAATGATTCACTTATAGTAGGTTCTACTACCTTGGTGTTTCTCTTCAAAGTTTTCGACTCATTTCTTTCTCCCAACACTTTATCTAGCATTCCTGTAACACCCCCATACCCCAAGGTACCTTATCAAGGACTACCATAATATGTGAGGATGCTACCATCTCGGTTACCCGAGATAGTGTACATCACATAAACCATAATGAAACATAATTAAAGATTAACTTATTAAAATGGTTACAAATCTCCCAAAATACAAATACAAAACAAAATCCCAAAAAGTGAAAAAGTGTGAAACAACGACTCGCGGAAGCTAACTACAGAAGACCGGTGATGACTCTGCCCTACCAAACCCCGTAGCAACATCAACAGCAACAATCATCATCACCTGCTAAGCTAACTGCTCACCATCCCCGAATGGATCACCACAGTTATGAAAACATAAACGGGGTCAGTCAGCTATACAACAATATGATATACAGTAAAGCATACACATCCACAGTAACTGTAACCAAGCATCCCCATTCTTCATAGTAACTAGTAACTGACTACACATCGGGTTGTGTAGCCCTGCCAGATTACCCATCGCAACAGGTAATCCTCGCCGCTAGTGAGGATTGCAACCATACCACCTAAGTCCCGATCATCGTAACGAGCGAACCCAAGTCCATTAATGTGCACATCCCCCTTGCGTCGAGAAACACAAGAGGCGAACAATGGGGGTGAGACCATCTCTTTCAATGGATCACAATCTAATACAAACACCAACATCCATATCAATACCATAACATCAATATAACTCAACCATAAGATAATAAAAAAATCGTCACATTATGCCACATACTTTTCTACAATCGACTGAGTAGGGAAACCCTACCTTTTCGCAATTCGTTATACCGCATCCAATCATAGAAACGCACAACGAGTAACACATCGTCACCTACAACACCATAATCAACAATCAATAAAACATACGATGACCAACCCTCTAAACCCCCAAAACACCCAAATTAGGGTTTGTCAAAACCCCTAATGACAACCATAAACCGACTAAGAAGAAAGTAAGATAATTACCGATGAAATCGACACAGAAAATGAGATGCAAAGACTCACGATCGATCAACCCTAGACTTGGAGATGATTAGGATGATTAAAGAAGCTGTGTACGTAGTTTGGGTTTTAAGAAAAACTTAGGAACTGATTTAGAAATGCTTAACCCTTTTATACTCCTCTAATTATCTTAATCAAAACCGCAGAAAAACCCGTAACGAACCGGACACTCGGTAGAGTACGAGCCAATTGACCGAGCAAGTTACACTCGACCGAGTGCAGGACACTCGATCGAGTAAGCCACACACGACATAGTGCTAACTCACTCGCCCGAGTTCTCAACAAACAGAACTCTGATAGACTACTTACAATAGCTACTCGGTCGAGTATCTGATGCAGGAGCAGGAGGCCTAGGAAACTCGAAGCAGGCAACAAGCAACTCTGAACAGGAAACATGCCATCCTGAGACCAACTCAGGTCCATTTTCAATGTTTACCAGTACCAGTTCTAAGACTAAACCTGATCACCACCAGTCCAACCACCAGCTGCCACCAGGACTAGCTGGTGTCCTACCTAATTAAGTCCAAGAAATCCTAAGGAGCCAGGCAAGGATCACAACAAGTGGGAGCTCAAACTCAGATTGAATTAAAGGTTGCAGGAAGAATACAAAACCAGAAAAGTGATAAAGTAGATTGCTATTTTTGGACCAGCATTTGGGGGATTGAAGCCTGGAGCTTTTTGTCTAGCCTGACCAGAAAAGAGATGTCACCTTGAGAAGGTTAGCTCTTCCCTAAGAGCAACAAAGAAGGACCAGCAGAAGACAACAAAACCTATCACTATCAGACCTTGCAAACTCTTTTTTGATTCAGTCTGTGTTGTCCTTTTACCTCAGTTAATTTATTTTACCTCCCATGTAACCGTTGTAAAATAGTCCACTTGTTCTTGTTTAGTAGTTAGAATCAATCCTTGCCCTTAGATGGAAGATTTTCCCTAGGGTTTAGAACTGATCAAGCAGCAGAATAAGGCCTATATAAGGCACCTCATCTCAGTCACTTTTGCTCAGACTTTATGAATGAAATTAAAACCTTGGGAATTTTCTCAAACTTCAAATCTTATTTCTTTGCTGAGTCTTAGATGTAAGTCAGGATTAATAGTATCTTGTGCTTGCTTAGGTACTGATTAATTGCCTGGTAACAGGGTCTTAGTTGAGTTTGTGCTTGCTTGACTCTACTAAATTCTGTTGTTTCTAAAAACTACTAAGCTTTGTGCCTGCTTGAGTCTTGGTTAATTTTTAGAGTCTAAGTTATCAATTGGGTCTCTGTGCTTGCTTGAGAACTCATTTGTTAATTACATCCCCAACCAGAGTAAAGATTTTCCCAGTTGCAGTCTTCTCTGCAACCAGAGTTTTAAGTAAGATTCATTTGTTGATAGACCCCTAGTCTTACACTACAAATTGGTTATCAGAGCTTTGGTTTAGTGTTCTTCTTTCCTAACTACATTAAAAACACAAAAAATAACCCATAATGAGTGAGGAGAGACTGGCAGCAATTGAGCAAAGGATGGACCTAATGACTGGTAACAGTGATATAGTCTTGGAGGCCATCAATACTATCATTGAGAATATCCCAACACCAACACCTCAAGCTGGACATCAACTGGGCAGAGGCAGAGGTAGGGATAGAGGGTTTGCAGCTGCAGGAAGAGGAGTCCAAAGGAATGAAGAAGGATACAACTCAAAGTCAGATGAAAGTGTTCATGCTGAAGTACCAGAACACACTGACAAGCACTTAAAGATAGAAATCCCTGACTTCTCTGGTAGTTTAGACCCTAATGACCTGTTGGAATGGATCAGGGACATTGAGAAGGTGTTTCAGTATAAAGGTTACAATTATTTAAAGTCCTTTAAGGTTGTTGTGCTTAAATTGAAAGGCTATGCATCTCTTTGGTATGATAACCTAAAACATCAGAGAATTAGAGATGGGAAGGAACCACTGAGGTCTTGGAGTAAGCTCAGAAAGAAAATGATGGATAAATTTGTAACTAAAGATTATACTCAGGACTTGTTCATCAAATTGTCTAAATTAAGGCAAGGAGATAAATCTGTAGAGGCTTATCTTAGGGAGTTTGAACAACTATCCTTGCAATGTGAGCTGAATTAGAAACCTGAACAGAAGATTCCTAGGTTTCTAGAAGGTCTTAATGAAAACATAGCAGGCAAAGTTAGGTTGCAACCCATCTGGTCTTATGATGCTGTAGTAAACCTGTCTCTGGGAGTGGAAAAACTTGGGAAAACCAAACCCACATCCACAAAAGTTGTAACCAGACCTACACTCAGACCCTATACTGGTGTTAATATAGGGGAAACTCCTAAATCAACCACATCAACCACCACAGACAAAGGAAAGGGGACAATGAAGCCTAAAATTACCCCACCTTTGACCAGGGACAAGATAAAGTGCTTCCAGTGCCAAGGCTATGGCCATTTCAAGAAGGATTGCCCCTCAAATAGAACTCTAACTGTTACAGAGGTGGAAGAGTGGGAAAGGGAAGGCTTGGTTGAGTATGAGGAGGATGAGAACCTAGTGTTAGAAGAGATTGAGGCTCAGAA
>VHZZ01001173.1:114435-127394 GCA_009801015.1 Silene noctiflora | reverse complement strand
ACTAATTTGAATGTTAATTTGCATGTATGAACCGAACTCCCTAGATGCTTTTAATATTATTGTTTACATCTCATATAGCTTTTATATTTAGTTTAGTTATAGTTTTTATTTATAATTTCATTCACCCTAAACAATCAACAACTTGTGACCTAAGATAGAAAGACTACCCAAGGATTAGCATAGAAAACTTCGTTACGTCTCTGTGGTATTCGACCCCTTTATACTACATTCATTTGTTGTACCTAGGGTATTTTTGATAGGTTGGCGACGACCTCTTCAATTTCCATAGCCGATGGCTCCTCTATCCTACTATCTTTCACTTGGCATAAGATCATAGGAAAGTCCTTCCTCAGATAAGACTTCAACGTCACAGCTACAATGATCTTGACTTTGGATTTGACCACAAACCCACGGTAAGACACCCTAATTCCCATAGGTCCTTTTAAAGAAACCTTCTTTTGGAGACAATCTATAGTAGCACTATTCTTCCCCAGCCAATCCATCCCGACTATGACTTCAAACCCATCAATAGGAAACTCAAATAAATCAACCGGAAAGTTGACTTGTCCTACTACCATAAACACACCCTTATATAACCTCTCACATGATACAGACTCTCCTGAAGATATAAAGACTTCATCCCTTCTAGACTCATACTCCCTCAAACCCATAACCTTAGCATGACCTCTAGATACAAACGAATGGGTTTCCCCCGAATGAAACAAAACAAAGGAAGAAGTATTATTAACAAGAAAAGTACCGGTGACCACTTGTGCATCCTCCTCTACTGCTTTCTTATCCATCATAAACAGTTTACCACTGTTCTTTTGGCCCTCACCCTGCACCGTGCTGGCCGATGCATTCGACTTAGCAGCCGAGTTCTGGTTCCCATTGTCGTTCTGCCTCTGATAACCTCCTCCATTGCCTCGGTTGAAGCCCCCGTTGTTGCCTTGACTTCCTTGGCTATGCCATGACCCAGCTGGTCTATTGCTATCCATAATCTGACCTGATCCCTGTGAGAAACCACCCCTGCGCTGACCCTAGAAGCCGCCTCCACTCAAGTTGGTGCAATCATAGCTCTTGTGACACACGCCACCAAAGTTGTAGCATGTCATCCCCGATCCACAACTAAAACCCCTACCACCCCGGCCTCCAAAGCCACTAGAACTACCACCAAAACCAAAGACACCTGAGGAAGCCCTCCCCTGGTTGTAGTAACCCCTCTTGAATCCAAATGTCCCGGTGCTCTCGCTCTCAGCTCACTTCTCTTCTCCTTGGCCTCGCTAGTATTTTTGCATTACCAGCCCGCTCATAAACTTCCTTTAGATCTGTAAGAACTCTCAAAGTCAACCTCTCAAGTATCTTCACTGATAGCCCCTCTTGAACTGGATCGCCAAGTTCAGCTAGTTCAACTCCATGTCGTCCACATATCGAGCCAACTCATTATATCTTCGATAATACTCCGCTATCGTCATCCCTTCAGTCATCCGAAAAGTATCAAACTCATCCTACAACTTGTTACGAACATGCTCAGGAACAAACTGATGTCACATACCCTTCTTAAATTCAGCCCAGGGGATAAAAGCTTCCCCCTGCCTCTTGTAGTACTCCCGAGCTATTCTCTTTTCCCTAGCCCACCAGACACCGGCCTTATCCCTTAAGTAGAACGCATCTTGTTCTAATTTTAGCTCCTCCGGACAATTCACCACTTCGAGTACACCCTTCATCTCTCTATGCCAGTTATCCAATAAGTTCGGCACCCCCATGCCCTCATAGGTCGAAGGGTTGAAGCGGGCGATAGTGGTGCTCATCTTGCTAGCATCCACCATCTTCTCTTTAGCTTTACCCATGGCCTTAAGAACCTCGGTAAAAGCCTCTTGTTGTTCAATCATTCGAACCACCTTCTCAATCGCCATCTTAGAATCTTTCAACAACGCGGATGATCTTTTGGGAGCCATTGATAACTATATAAGATGAATAGTCGGAAGCACATAGCCTACGACTCAAAACTGGTACACATATCCCTCTCAGAAGACACTCGATGGAGTACCCAAAAGCACTCGGTCGAGTCCACCGAACTTGGTCGAGTCACTTATGTACTCAGTCGAGTTAAACTGATCCAGACTCTGATAAGATATACCCAGAAAACAGACTCGGTCGAGTACTTAACGTACTCGGCCAAGTAACGGTGACTCGGTCGAGTCGAAAACTTACAGGGATTCTGCCTCAAAACATCAAATTCCCTACTAAGTCGAGTGCCAGGAGCTCAGTCGAGTATCCCCCTACTCGATCGAGTCCCCTTCACTCGACCGAGTCATGCTACTTTACGTACTACCCTCATGGTTACAAATCATACATACAGTTAACATGTTACTAATCTAAATCAGTATCCATTCATCATATTCTCTTATCATTACATAAGTACATATCCCACATTCCTCCATTCACCTTATACAGATATACCAACTTGAATATGAAACAAACTCAAGCATATAAAACAAATAGCAAAGATATGGACACACAACGACCCTTGACAACCCACCGTGACTGATTAAAAGTTGTAAAGGCAATTATGCGGATTTGGGACGTCTCCCTAGCCTTTGCGGTAACTCTAAACAACACCTACCCGGATTTATTTTAATTAGACACCATAAGTTCATTGGTTTTTTTTAGGTTCCAAAATCGTTGCTCTGATACCACTTTGTAACACCCCCATACTCCGAGGCACCTTACCAAGGACTAACTCCGAATATAAGGATGCTACCATCTCGGTTACCCGAGGTAGAGAATATCATAGAAACCAAAAAGAAACAACATTAAATTAACTTATTAAAGGTTCCAACTGAAATGTGCCAAAATAAAACTAAACTGAAATCCAAAAGTGACAACAAGATCTCAAACATGCGGAAGGTAAGACTACAAAAAGAAGGTGATGACTCTGCCCCTGCAAACCCGCATCAACAACAACCAAGGGATTCATCAACACCTGCTAGATTAACTACTCACCATCCCCGAATGGATCACCACAGTTTTGTAAAACAAACACGGGGCCAGTCAGCTGTACAACAATATATAATAAAGCATAAACAACATCCAACACAACCAACAACCTCCAACTCCCATCTCCATCACAACCAAACTGACTACCCACTAAGGTGTGTAGTCCTGCTAGTGGGGACCGCAGCTTTACCACCAAAATACCATGACCGCAGCCCGAACCTAGTTCCTTAATGTGCACATACCCCTTACGCTGAGAGAACGCAAGGGGCGAACAATGGGGGGGTGAACCACCTCTCACAATGGCTCACAAATCACAACTCCAACACCACAACGGCCTCCA
The DNA here is from genome assembly GCA_009801015.1 of Silene noctiflora. NCBI lineage: Eukaryota > Viridiplantae > Streptophyta > Magnoliopsida > Caryophyllales > Caryophyllaceae > Silene > Silene noctiflora. The sequence goes on along the minus strand of VHZZ01001173.1, from coordinate 124,054 downwards.
TCCACAACATATACGACCACAGCATATACAACAATCATAACCAGTACAAAGATCGTCATAGTAATCACATAATATTCTACATGCAACTGAGCAGGGAAAACCGACCCGATAAGCAAATCCGGCAATCAAACAAGCAGTAAGAAAGGCTCCTCTACGAAATCTCCTCCTATAAATACAATTAAACAATCAACTGACTGCCTAAGCACATACGGATCGCAAAACCCCCAATTACTCTAATTAGGGTTCCATACAATTACCCCATAAATCACAAAAGACTAAATCGATAACTTACCTGATCAATTAAAGAATAAGGATGAAAATATCTCCCCAACAAACGATCAACTACAGCCTTAGGTTGATATAGAATGAATGTGAGGCAGTTCTTACGTCGCTTTCAGTGTAAAGGTGCTTTAAGAGAGTTTTTAGAATAAAGATAAAATGGTTTTATGCGTCATGTTCTATTTATATCAATCGCGAAAAACCTGAAACGGACCGGACACTCGCTCGAGTATGGGACACTCGATCGAGTAAGACACACTCGACCGAGTGTAGGACACTCGATTGAGTACGCCTAACTCGGCCGAGTGCTACACACTCCCCCGAGTCCACTACAAACAGACCATTGATATAACATCCTAATTGGATACTCAGTCGAGTTGCCCTTACTTGGCCGAGTATCCCGAGGTCACAAAACCGGTGTATTACACCTTGTCTATCCCTGGCATGTCTTTGTAGGATCAAAAGAAGAAATCTTTGAACTCGTGTAAAAGGTCAATGAAGAGAGCTCTTTCAGCTGAGTCTAGGGTGGTCCCTATACTAAGTTATTTAGGTTCAAGGTCTGTCCTTACGTTAATTGGTTCGGTGTTTTCTATAATTGGTACCCCTTGTCCCTCTTCCAAAATTTCTTTTATCATATAAGGTTGCAAGTCAAGTGAGTCTGGGTCAAAATCATCCTCTGTATCGTCACAAACAGAATTGCAATCATAATAACACAAGGAGTAAGCAGAATCTGATTTATTCATATTAAAATTTGAAAATAACTACAGAAAAGAGGCCAAATGATCATTGGTTAGTGGCAAAGGAGGGACAGTTGCTGGGATAGGCCCAAGGCTACTGCTACTTGATGCTAAACTAGGAGAAATAAAGGGAGTGGGGTTGATAACAAGAGGAGACTCTTTAACGACATCTCTAGACTTGGACTCAGATTCTAGTTCTGACTCAGACTCAAACTCATCGTCTTCTGGTTCTTCTTGAAACATCTCTCCTTCGCCTGTGGGGAGCTTGAAGAGCCTTCTCTGATTATTTTTCCACTTGATCGACTTTCTCCATTCCGTTTGCATTTTTAATGGATCTGCATCTGTGATTAGAGTTGTGGGGTCAAAATGGTCATTCCGTAGTATCATGTTAATATTCTCGTCCTGCGCTGCCCTCACAAATCTTCCTTTCCAAAATAGAAGCCTGACAACGTGATGGTCGAGGCAAGGTTTTGAAGGAGTTTTAACAGTAGGAACCGTTTCATGGGGAATAAAGTAACAATCGTGAAACACTTCTATCCCAGCTAGCATGTTGCCTTCATGTATCCATGGTTCGAAAATATTATGAAAAGATTCATGTTCTCCTACTCTAACGAAATACCCATTTAGCGTAAGGTGATATGGTCATAATTTGACCCCCTTATACTTCCGAGCGTTTAGCTGAGCGAGCATTTCGAAAGATTGTCCTACAGTTGGTTTTTACCCTAACCCTAAGGGTATTCTTTGAGAATTACCTTCCTTAAAAGGTGCAACTGTGTTCTTTCTGATGGGTTCAGAGGCATCCCTGGGAAGTATCCCTGAGATTTGAGTATGTGGTTGACCACTAGATTAGAGTGAGGATTGAAATATAATGGAGCAAGTTCGCTCTCTATGAGATTGACGACTTGAAATCCTCCCAACTTGTGTATTGGGTCAGAGATGACCTAATTAATGGATACCTTCTCGATGATTGCTTTGATTGGAGATGAAGCGATTGTCACCACTTAACCATCTAAAGGGATCTTAATTTTATGGTGGAGGGTGGATGTCACAACTTTGCAAGCATGGGTCCAAGGCCTCCCTAGTAGTATGTTGAATGATGCCTCGATGTCTACTATTTGGAAATTGACCTTTTTTTCGACTGGCCCAATGGTTATGGTAAGATCAACGAGGCCAACTAATTTACGATGTGTCCCTTTATATGCCCGAACATCCTGATTAGTTGGGATCCATTCTGACTCTTTCATGCCCAGTTTGTGTGCAGTTTTCAGTGGTATGACATTAACTGCAGAATCGTCATCTACCAATGTCATAGGTACATTCTTTCTTAGGCATGTGATGGTGATATATAGGGCTAGGTTGTGATTAACACCAAAGGGAGGTTGGTCTTCATTTGAGAAAGTAACTGGGTTACTTAACATGACTGATTCCTGGAGGACTAGATTGACCACATCATTTGGGGTAGAATCAGATGGTATATCTAATTTAGCCAGAGCTTGTAGAAAAGCTTGGCGATGTGGGAATGAGCTTGATATTAGTTGCCAGACTGAAAGAACAACATTGGTTCTTTGCAACTGCTTCATTAATGAATTGGTAGCCAAAGTCTCATCTGTACCTGTTTGAGTAGAATTGCTTGTAAGAACAGTGCTATTTGTTTGCCCTGGTATGACATTTTGATATGGGCGACCTGATCGAGTAAGGTGATCGATGTCAAGGTCCAAGGTCTTAACTAAAGGATGTTCTGCGAGATAGACATCTTCATCATCATCTGCCCACGCGCCATTAATAGTGTTGAGTTTTTCTCGTTGTATGATTTCATTTTCTAACTCAGTGACTTGTTGAACTAACCCGTCAACAACTGTGACAACTTCTAGCATCGTGGAATACTCAGAGAGGGAAGTGACTGTAACACCCCCATACCCCAAGTCACCTTACCAAGGACTAGCTCAGAATATGAGGATGCTACCATCTCGGTTACCTGAAGTAGTGAACATCATAGAAACCATAATGAAACAAATATAATGTTTAACTTATTGAAAGATTACATCTGCAAAACGTGCCAATACAAAATCCAACAAAAAACCAACTGTGGCAACAAGCTTAACATAAGCGAAAGCTAACACTACAAAATGGTGATGACACTGCCCCAGCCAACCCGCAGCAACAACCTCCATGGATAACATCATCACCTGCTAAACCAACTGCTCACCATCCCTAAATGGATCACCACAGTTTTAAAAAACAACCCGAGGTCAGTCAACTATACAACAATATACAATATAATGCATAAAAAACATCCAGAAGAGCCAGCAACTCCATCTCCCGTCTCCATCACAACCAAACTGACTACACACCGTGGTGTGGGGACTGCAACCTTACCACCAAAATCTTCGCTCCGCAGAGCGAACCCAGTTCCTTAATGTGCTCATCCCCCTTACGCTGAGAGAATGCAAGAGGCGAATAATGGGGGTGAGACCACCTCTCACAATGGCTCACAAACCAACAAACTTAAACATCAACAACCACCACCATCCACAACATACAACAACCATAACATATATATATATCACAACCAGTACAAAGATAGTCACATTACTCATATAATATTTTACAGGCAACTGCGTAGGAAAACCGTTCCTGATAAGCAACTCCGAGCACGCATAGGCAATAAATAAAAATTCTTCATGAGACCGTCACCTACATACAATAATCACATACAATTACTAACTACCCCTCAATAACAAATCTAATATGCTCAATTACCAAATCCCCAAGTCAACCCAAATCTAGGGTTTTCTTGATTTATAATAACAATCAAAAGATGTAAAGAATACTTACTAACGAGATCGACGCGGAAACGGAAAGCTAAGACTCACAAACTATCACCCTTGGCTTGCGGAACGATTAAGATGAATAGAGAAGTAGAACATGTTTTAGATTTTTAATTAATTTGTGAAAATGTTTTAGAAAGAGATTAGAAACTTATTAACCGTTATATATACTTCTCCAATCATTTTATTTAAAACCGCGGATTTTCGACCGAGTTCTAACACACTCGCTAGAGTTCACAACGAACAGAACACTGACAGACTACTCATAATAGCTACTCGGTCGAGTACGCGCTACTCGGTCGAGTACGCGCTACTCGGCCGAGTAGCCTAAGGTCACAAAACTGATGTATTACAGTCTTCCCTACTTAAGAACGAACTTCGTCCTCGAAGTTCAAACCCATACCTGCATAACATGTACACCTACCACCCTACTTTACATCACCAGTTCACTCTCATCTTCCATCCTCGACACTAACTCACTCAACCAAGCCTACCTCAGCAGCGCAGCTCACAACATAGCATCAACCATAGAATCGCCTCACAAATATCCCACCTACTTCACCAAAATCGATGACATCATCGCAACACCGCCACCAATCGCCGAACCGCAGTGCAAAAGTACCCGCATCGCAACACGGAGTACCGTGCCCGGATTGCAACCGAGAACACAACCACCACATTACCACAACAAGAGTCCCACCACATCAATCATCTCATGGCTCATCCAACCACCACTTCCTTTTTGAATATCATCCTATTGGGTCACCATACACAACATGTTACACGAAACATTCAGATAACAACTTTAGGACTATCAAAGCATACCATTACTCGTGAGGTCAGGACCTCACACAAACACTTACGCTCATCATAAACCCATAATCAAATCTAACTAGAAATCCCGATCACGTTAGTTACCCTTTGATAAAAGATATCTCTAACACGAGGTTAGCCTCATATACTCTTCATAACACCTTTTTCCCAATACGCATAGTTACTCCCTCCTGACCAAAATGAACATATAATCAATACTTAACTTCCGACCAATGCTCCCTATCTCGACACCTTATGCTCTCTCGCAACCATGAATACCAATTCCTGTAGCAAACTCCATTAACCGTATCAACTATATTACCCCAATATACATACTAATTTTGTCCATGATCATTTTACTCCCTTAACTTACCACTAACTTCTCATATCTTGCAAATACTCTACCAACTCCTTAACCCCTTAATTCCTTAAAACCCATGACTGACATGTTGTCCTAAAACTCCTATATAATCGTTAACTCACCCAATCATGATACTACCATATATCTCCATGATTCCTTACTTTCATGTCCCACAACTTTTATGAACATACACTCAACTCACTACCATCCTTCTTGTCCCATCACACTTGACAACACCCGTAATCCACTCAACTCCGCACTCTTTTTTACCAAGCTCTTTAGTAATATAGTTACCTCTTCATGGCTCCAAAACTTAAATTCAATTAATTCATATCAGCAACTCCCCATTATTTCGTCACAATAATCTCTCTTCACATGCCACTCCCTCATACACACCACCAATAAGTCCACACTTTCAAGGATTACTTTTAATCAACTACACCTTTCCTTAATACCTCCAGAAACCATAATTCGTCTCATACCGCTACATTCCCAAAGAACTACACACTAGGCTCACCTCTTAATAATCCAAATTCCCAAACACAACCACTACATATAAATCCACAACGCGGCATCCATCGTCTAAGCTCACCTAACACTCTTCTTTTCTATTTTTATATCACGACCTTCTCTTACATATATTCTCAACCAACATAGTCATAATCATCCCCCACCATAAATCCTCGGATCCCATATTACCACAATTCACCTCCCTCGTTACAAACTTTTCCAACTTCACATTTCTCGAAGTTATATCATCACTCACATCACCACTGGATCATATACGGCTATCATTACATTACTCGAACCCACGACTATATCATTCACCATATCTCGCATGTTTTACCCTTGCCCCAATAACTCATCGACCTCACTTCATCTTTTCACTATACATAACTACCACGTATAACCGCATGTCCTCCCCAACAACTCATACCCATCTTAAGGTGGTAGTCTCCACGCTTTAGGATCCGGTAACTTACGCATCAGGACCAACACATAGGTAAACGAATGATTTAAGACCTAAAACAACGTAAGCACACAGTCTACGACTCAAAACAAACATATATCCACCTAGAAAGGACACTAGGTCGAGTGCCAAAGATACTCGGTCGAGTCCACCCAGCTCGGTCGAGTTGCATATGTACTTGGTCGAGTTCAACTGATCTAGAACCTGGCCTGAAAATAACAGAAACGCACACTCGGCCGAGTCAAAAATTTACAGTACTTCTGTCCCAAAAACTCATTTTACTCACTCGGTCGAGTACCAGGGGCTCGTTCGAGTACAGTTCCCCTCACTCGGTCAAGTAATGCTATATACGAACTACCCCATGCTTAAACAAAACATAAAACATATACAACGTTAAAATATTACTAACTCCATATCAATACTTCAACATATTTAGCCATCAACTCATATCCACATACTTCACATTTCTCCTTGCAACTCATACATACTACATCCAACAACACATAGGAAACATATACGCATACAACGACCCTTGACTCCCCCATAGTGACCGGTTAAAAGTTGAAAAGTCATAAAAACGCGGCCTTCGGACGTCTCCCTAGCCTTTGTGGTAGCCCTAAACAACTCCTACCCGGGTTCATTTTAATTAGACACCCTAAGTTCATTGATTCATTGGTTTTATGTTCCAAAATCGTCGCTCTGATACCACTTTGTAACACCCCCATACCCCAAGGCACCTTACCAAGGACTGCCTCAGAATATAAGGATTCTACCATCTTGGTTACCCGAGGTAGTGAAAATCATCGAAACCATAATAAAACAAATATAAGGTTTAACTTATTGAAAGATTACATCTACAAAATGTGCCCATACAAAATCCAACCAAAAATCAACTGTGGCAACAAGAATATCATAAGCGGAAGCTAAGACTACAAAATGGTGATTACACTGCCTCAACCAACCAGCACCAACAACATCCATGGAAAACATCATCACCTGCTAAACCAACTTCTCACCATCCCCGAATGAATCACCACAGTTTTTAAAAACAACACAGAGTCAGTCAAATGTACAATAATATACAATACAAAGCATAAACAACATCCAGAACAGCCAACAACTCCATCTCCTGCCTCCATCACAACCAAACTAACTAAACACCGAGGTGTGTAGCCCTGCCAGTGAGGACCGCAGCCTAACCGCAAAAATCCCCGCTCCGCAGAGCGAACCCAGTTCCTTAATGTGCACATCCCCCTTACGCTGAGAGAATGCAAGAGGCGAACAATGGGGGTGAGACCACCTCTCACAATGGCTCATTAACCAACCAACTCCAACATCAACAACCACCACCATCCACAACATAGAACAACCACAATATATACACATCACAACCAGTACAAAGATCATCACATTACTCATATAATATTCTACAGGCAACTGAGTAGGGAAACCGTACCTGATAAGCAACTCCGAGCATGCATAAGCAATGAATAACAATTCTTCATGGGACCGTCACCTAGATACAATAATCACATACAATTACCAACTACCCCTCAATAACCAAATCTAATATGCCTAATTACCAAATCCCCAAGTCAACCCAAATCTTGTGTTTGCTCAATCTATAATAATAATCAAAAGATGTAAAGAATACATACTAACAAGATCGACGCGAAAACGGAAAGCTAGGACTCATGATTAAGATGAATAGAGAAGTAGAACGTGGTTTAGGTTTTTGTGAAATTTTTTGAGAAAGAGATTAGAAACTGATTCGACGTTATATATACTTCTCCAATAATTTTATTTAAAACCGTGGAATTAACCCGTCAGACCGGGTACTCGGTCGAGTACGAGCCATTCGACTGAGTAAGACACACTCAACCGAGTTCATCACACTCGATCGACTTCACAACGAACAGAACACTGACATACTACTCATAAAAGCTACTCGGTCGAGTACGCCCTACTCGGCCGAGTATTCTAATGTCACAAAACTGATGTATTACGGTGACCATTTGCGTGGCCTTTTCTTTGTGGGATGTGATGTGGGACCTCTTGAGTTGGGAGACTATGTCTTCTAAGTCAATGACTTGCCTACTCACGCTTCTTGCCCATGTTATAAAGTCGGAAATGGTAGGTGTGACGATAGAATACAACTCTTCATCTAATGCGGCGATTTCATTTTCGACTGGGGAGATGAGATGTGAGCAATCCAAGGTGGATTCCTCATCTGAGATTACTAATATTCCAAGGGGATTTAGAGTATTATTGGGCTTGCTTGCAGGAGGGATGGGCAATCGACCATCTTCATTCATGTCTTGGATAACATGCTTTAGTCTAAAGCAAGCTTCTGTGTCATATCCTTATCAATGCGGTATTCACAATAGGCATTGTCGTCCCAAAATTTCGACTTCTTTTCTGGGTTATGTGTAGGTCCAATGGGTTGTAACCTCCCTTGCTTGATTAGTCTTTCAAGTGCATTAGAGTATGTATCCCCAATATCAATGAACTTTCTAGGTGGGCTAGTCCTCTTGGAAGGCTCCACGAGGTTCACTTCATCACTTTTGTTGTTGGAACCATAAGAACGATTGTCGGTCGATGTGGAGCCTTAATATCCGTGTCCCATAGTTTTGGACATGAGCCCTTTGCGAATATCATATTCGATTCTCGTACCTAAAACAGTTAAGTCTTTGAAGGACTTGATATTCTAGTACCTTACGTAATTCGCATAGATGGGTTTCAGATTGTCCACAAACTTTTCTACAAGAGTGGCTTTATCCGGACGTTCAACGAGTTGTGTACTAGTCTTTCTCCACCTACTTAAGAAGTCGGTGAAACCTTCTTTTCATTTTGAGTTAATACTTCTAGAGTACGCATGTTAACTTGGATTTCAGCATTATCCGCGTATTGCTTGGTGAAATCGATTGCAGCATCGTCCCAAGTTGCGATTTTCTTAAGATCTAAATAGTAGAACCATTTCTTGAGGATAATATCGAGATATGAAGGAAAGATCCTTAGAAACCCCTCGGGTTTGATGCCCTTGATGGACATATAGTCTTTGAAAGCTCGAATGTGATTTAGAGGATTCTCATGTCCTTTAAACCTTGGAATGTCAGTCACGCTGAAGTTAGTAGGAAATTGGGTGCTCACTGCCTCATGTGTCCGACTGTTTTCCCTATAGATGTCATTTCCCTTGAGGTACATAAGTTGTTCTTCCAGATAGCGAAGATGCTTTTCTGCTTTAGTAGATACATGAGTATCATTTATAGGAGTATTCTTTGGCTCGGGTGTTTCCTTAGGTGTCTCCTAGGGTGAAGGTCCTTCTGCGGAAAGAAGTCGGGCTTCTACTGTAACAATACGGTTTTTGATGTTTTCTAGACGAGCATAAGCAACATCCTGGCTAGCTTGGAGACGAAGAAGGGCAGCCAAGATTTTCCTCATACCAGGATCAAGATTTTATTGACCATTGACACTTCTGTTGGACTAGTGTCCTCCACAATAATGCGTCTACTCAATAAATCTCATAAAAGGATATTCGGGATATATGTTATAATATACTTGTTAACTGATTAATGTAAATCGGTAACTCTCAGCTGACTAGAGTTAGACGTTACTGTCGTATGACGGCGGT
>VHZZ01001173.1:15282-26039 GCA_009801015.1 Silene noctiflora | reverse complement strand
AACAACAACAACAACAACAACAACAACAACAACAACAACAACAACAACAACAACAACAACAACAACAACAACAACAACAATAATAATACTAATAAAAGGCCCCCCTTCTTTTAATAAAAAATTGGAAAAAGATAATAATAATATTCTAGGAAAAGGCTAGATAGAGAATTCTCTACTATGGTCAGACACGAACACTAAACATATTAGAATCTTATCTTCTATTTTTAAATCCAATTCAAAAATCTAAAAAAATTTACTTTAGCTCTTGATTTGATAGAAAAGAGAGAAGAGGATCTACGTTTCTTGAGTTTTCTTTTGTGAAAGTTTTGTAAAATGAATGTTTAGCCAAGAATGTCGATGTATTATAAAAAAAAAACCTCTCCTTTCTTTAAAATCAAACGGGACGCAAAACCCGTAAAAGCATAGACACTCGATCGAGTAACTAACGTACCCGATCGAGTAACTAACGTACCCGATCGAGTACCGCCTACTCAATCGAGTTTCCCCAAATCGGTCGAGTACTTAAGAAAAAGAAACTCTCCAGACCTTGATTATAACTTACTCGATAGAGTATCCAAAGACTAAAATCTGAGGTATTACAGTTTTTGGCATGTCTTGACCGAGTGGGGCAGGGACTCGACCGAGTACTGGGTACTTGACCAAGCCCCTGACAGTCGACTGAGTGGGTAATCTGTATGATTGGACAGTATCTTCTGGAAGTTGGTGACTTGACCGAGTGTGTAGGCACTAGACCCAGTAGTCTGTACTCGACCGAGTACATTTTCTTGTGATTTCGGGTCAGTTTCTGGAGTGTTTGCACTCGATCGAGTACATATGGGACTCGACTGAGTGGCTTGTACTCAACCGAGTGTCTTGTAATACTCGACCGAGTACCCTCTTTGGGTGGTTTATGTTTGCTTTGGGCCTAAGCCTATATGCTTACATTCGTTCACTTTTTATAGCTCAAAGAATACCGCTAAAGAGATCAGTTGTGTATATGAGGGTCTCTAATATGAGTGTTGAGGAGATTATTCATATGATCGAGCATCAGGAGGCACTTACTAAGTCTCTCAAGAATGTGGGGAAGGAGAAAGAGGTGTTCATCGATGCTACCAAGATGAGCACCACTATCTCACGCTTCAACCCTACTACATATGAGGGCACATAAGCGCCTAACCTACTCTACAATTGGCATCGGGAAATGGAGAGTGTTCTGTAAGTGGTTAACTGGCCAGAGGATATGAAGGTGGAACAAGCTGCGTTCTACCTAAGGGACGAAGCTGGAGTGTGGTGGAGTCGTGAAAGGGAGAGTGCTCAGGAGTTCTACAAGGATCTGGGTGATCCCGATGTTCCTTGGCTGAGTTTATGAAGGCTATGAGACATAAGTTTTTTCCAGAGCATATTCGGATCAAATAGAGAGCATAGTTTGATTCTTTTGGATAGCTGAGAGTATGACTGTGGCGGAGTACTACAACAAGTTCAATGAGTTATCGCGCTATGTGGACGCTATGGAGTTGAGCCAACTGAGTCTGACTCACCGTTTCAAGTAGGGGTTGTCGTTAAAGATCCTGGAGAAGTTACCTGCTGGGGTTCCTACCAACTTGAAAGAAGTTTATGAAAGATCTCGCAATGTAGAAAGGTTAGTTGACATGGCTAGGGAGGACAAGGAGAAGAGAAATGAGAAGAGGAGGGCGGACCATAAAAGCAGTGGGAAGTCAGGCTTTAAACGGGGTAACTACAACCAGGGAAAGGCTTTCTTGGGTGGATCTGACATTAGTGGAAGATCATCTTATGGGGGCCGTGGTGGTCGGAACAACAGTGGCAACTCCGGGTTGCAATGTTACAACCGTGGCGGTACTGGCCACAAGAGATATGAGTATATAAGCTTTGCTGGAATGGGATTCCAAGGGGAGCAGAGAAGAGGTTACTCACTGGCTCCTGGATAGAGTATGTCTAGCAACTGACCATTTGGGTCCTGGTATAGTCAGGGTGGCCAAAGCAGTAGCAATGACAACTTCAAACGTAACCATGAAGGGATTATTAGCGTCAGAACGGCAACACAAATCAGAATCTAGCTGCTAAGTCTACGGTATCGGCAAGCACAATGTAGGGTGAAGGTCAGAAGAACAGCGAAAAGTTTTTTATGATGGATAAGGAGGCGGGTGAGGATGATGCACAAGTGTTCACTGATACTTTTCTTATCAATAGCGTACCTACTTTTGTTTTGTTTGATTCGGGGGCTACGCACTCTTTTGTATTTAAGGGTCATGTTAAGTCTTTGGGTTTGGGGGAGTATGAGTCTGTAAAAGATGAAGTCTTTATACCATCAGGAGAGTCTGTATCTTATTGGAGGTTATATAAAGGGGTGTTTATGGTAGTTTCCTATGGATGGGTTTGAGGTCATAGTCGGGATGGATTGGCCGAGAAAGTATAGTTCTACCATATATTTTTATCTGAAGAAGGTTACTTTAAGAGGACCTAAGGGAGTTAGGGTGTCTTACCGTGGGTTTGTAGTCAAACCCAAAGTCAAGATTATTGCAGCTGTGACTTTGAAGTCGTACCTCAGGAATGGGTATCCTATGATCCTTTGAAATATAAAGGATTCTCGAATAGAGGAGCCATCAGCATCAAAGATACTAGTGGTAAGTGAGTTTTGGGATGTCTTCCAGATGAGATACCAAAATTACCTCCGTAGAGGGATATTGATTTCAGTGTTGAGCTGAAGCCGGGGACGAGACCTATATCTAAGGCCCCGTACCGTATGGGTCCTAAGGAACTGGAGAAATTGAAGAAGCAGTTGAATGAATTGCTAGATAAGGGATACATTAGACATAGTGTATCATCTTAGGGTGCGACAGTTCTGTTTATAAAGAAGAAGGATACCAACTTGAGATTGTGCATCGACTACAGAGAATTGACCCATGTCACGGTGAAGAAAAGGTACTTTTTGCCGAGGATTGATGAGTTTCTTTACCAGTTGAGTGGGGCCGGTGTGTTTTCAAAGATTGATCTATGGTCGGGGTACCATCAGCTGAGGATTCAGGACGAGGACATAACTAAGACAGCTTTTCGATCGCGGTATAGTCACTATGAGTATGTAGTGATGCCGTTTGGGTTGACTAATGCACCAGCGTTGTTCATGGATTTGATGAATCAGGTTTTCAGCCAGTTCTTGGATTGGTTCGTGGTAGTGTTTATCGACTATCTCAGTCTATTCTAAGACTAAGGAGAAGAACAAGGAGCATTTGAGGCTGGTATTGCAAACCTTGCGCAACAACTAGTTATATGCTAAGTTATCTAAGTGTGAGTTTTGGTTAGAGAAGGCAGCTTTTCTGGGCCATGTGATTCCCAAGGAAGGGGTAGTTGTGGATCCTAGCAAGATTGAGGCGGTGTCAAACTGGGAAGCACCGAAGAATGTTGCTGAAATTCGGAGTTTCTTATGTTTGGTTGGGTATTACACAAGATTTGTGAAAGATTTCATAAAGATAGCTAGGCCTATGAAAACTTTGATGCGTAAGGAGAACAAATTTTGCTGTGACAAGAGTTGTAAGACGACATTCCAAAATTTAAAGGACCATTTGACTACAGCTCCTGTCTTAGCTTTGACAGAGGGAAGTGATATTTTTGAGGTATATACCGATGCTTCAAAGAATGGCTTGGGTTGTGTTTTGATGCAAAATGGTAAGGTTATTGCCTATGCTTCGAGGAAATTGAAGTCTTATGAGGAGAACTACCCTACTCACGATTTGTAGTTGGGTCTAGTTGTATTTTCTCCGAAGATTTGGAGGCATTATCTATAAGGGGCAACCTTTAAGGTGTTTTCAAATCACAAGAGTTTGAAGTACATCTATACCCAGAAGGAGAAGAATATGCGTCAGAGGAGGTGGATGGAGCTTATAGGTGACTATGACATGAACATTATCTACCATTAAGGGAAGGCAAATGTGGTTGGTGACGAGTTGAGTAAGAAGAGTGTGCATTCCTTATGCACTGCCTTGTCACTAATGAAGCTTAAGGATTAGGTGACTAAGATGGGGATCTATATGATTCGGAAAGGGGATGCTGTTGGATATTTGACAGTTGAACCTGAGCTTTATGATGAGATGAAGAAAAGGCAAGCTTTTGATCCTAAGATTCAGGAGTAGAGAGCTGGGGTGGAGAAAGGGACAGTTTTGAGGTTCTCTATTCATGGAGATGGGAGTATTCAGTTCGATGGGAAGTGGTGCGTGCCTAAAGATATGGAGTTGAGGAAGATGATTATGACAGAGGCTTATTGCACTCCATACACAGTGCATCCAGGAGGTGAGAAGCTCTATAAGGATCTGAGTTTGTGGTTAGATGTTTGACTTACCAAAAGGTCAAGGGGGAATAGCGAAGTCCGCAGGGTAAGATTCAATCTCTTAAGGTACCGAAGTGAAAAAGGGAGTCTATTTATATTGACTTTATTGTAGGGTTACCGAGGACTCAGTGTAACACCCCCATTTCTTCAATAGCCTTTAGCTAGGCCTCCCAAACAAATAGGAGTGCTACCATCGAAGTTTCCTGAGCTAGTGTATAACAAAGTATAGCAATCCAAAGTACATCAAATTAAAACTTTACTTAAAAGCCTTATTACAACAGAACCGACTAAAAAAGAAGTATTAAATTACAAATATCTTGCAGCGGAAATAAAATAAAATACATGAATTAATTAGTGATAGTCTAAACTAGGTGAACGAGATAACTAGGTATACATAGCCAAACATCCTCATGCATTCCCCACGAGCTCCCAAAACAGCTAACTCAAAACCTAACAAAAACCGTTCCCCAATAATGGTTCATCACAGGTGTTCACGAATTTACAGTCAACGACGAGGTTGAGTAGGATAAAATAAACAGTAGATATCATAACATAATGCACAACCTTTGCCAAGCCATTGCTCAACCATGAGCCAAACCTCCCAATTCTAACAGGTCATGAACCTGAGGCCACTCAATCAATCACTCACGAATCACCCGGCGACTGAGCCTGAGGCAGTACAATATCGTCATTCACTCACTAATCACCTAGCGACTGAGCCTTTGGAAGTACAATATCATCATCCTCATATAACCTCTCATAATTCCATACCGTAACCAAATGCAATACAAATATGCATCACAATTAACAACCATTAAAACATCTAATAAAACAACATAGCATATTAATATCTAGCTGAGTAGATTATCCTACCTTTTAGCAAATACTCCCAAATAGCAAATCCAGCAAGATAGATTATCCGTCAACAACCCGTCACCTTAAACAAATAATAAGGCCAATTACTGATTAATCGATCATCAATGATAATTAATTATATCTATTAATTACGACACATTATTATTATTACCATACACGATTATTAATTAAACTCGTTCATTAAACCCACTAATGAATAATTAATTAAATTAAAACTCCTTCCACATGTAATTATAATTATAAATTATCAATTACCGCTTACGTCAACTATTGAATTAAAACTCGTCGATAAAACAAAACACGAACAACCAAACAAACACTCCCATATACCACGATCTACAACCCGACGCACAATCACCACCCATCAACCAACCACCCCTGCCACACCGTGGTCAGCCACCCACCACTACGGCGTGCCCAATCAACCACCAGCCTTGTCGTCGACACCTCAAAACTACCCCCAACAACTCGCCCTTACTTAATGCAACCACCCAACATTCACACAACATCCTCACAACCCGCGACACAAAATATACCACCACCACCACGACTCGGCCCCACACCCCCTCAGGCCACCACCATTGCCACCACTGGCGCACGGCAGTCCAGGGACGGTGTCACCTTCCCTTCGTCGCCACTACAAAATCCACCCCCTCGTCTTAAGACGGTCTACTCACACGGTCTCCCTCTCCCCTATTTGCGTGAATTAGGCCACCACAACCACCAGCCATCCTCTACGACTCCCCTGATCCCACCACCATGGTTGACTCCACCACCCACAACCAACCAACCCTAACCCAGGTCCAGACGGTCAAGTTAAAGGGGTCAAACCCATGTTCTAATCACTCGGCCTCTACCCGACACCACCAACAATTCACCCTATTAGCCACTCATAGAATGGTCATTGGCATCCCTAGCTAGGTCATGTTAGGTCACGGTGGTTCATAGTCTAGCCTAGATCCAAAGGTACGGTCTAGGGTCAAGCAAGGTCGAAGAAATAATCAAGTTAAATCGATGCATTGAAACGATATAATAAATGATGTAATAAACGATTTTAAAATGGTTTAATAAATTTACTTGTATGAGGCAAAATAGGGCTTTGTAAAATATGAAAAATACTTTGAGGCTCATCTTTGAATTATGATTAAAATAAGTCATAACATAAGGTATATATATAGTAGATTAAAAGAAGAGAATTTGGAAAGCAATAGGACTTTCCATAAGCATTAAGAGTAGAATTATTATAATTATTAATATCCTAAATTTACTAAAATATAAATATTACTATTACTATTGAAAATTTCGGCCAATATGACTTTTAGGAAAATTATTATTATTTAATATTATTAGTATTATTTTTAGTATAGGAATACAAATAGTAAATAGGAATTAAATATAAAATAATAAATAAATATAAAATAGGAAATAGAATTAATTATAATTAATGTATTATAAATCAAAAAATGTAAAAGAATATTATTTTACGAAATACTTATAAAATACGAAATAACCATTAAAATGTGATTCATGAAATAATAATAATAATTTATGTATAAAATAACTTCATAAAACAATTTATTTTGAAATACATTTATAAAGATTTAGTTTAACTTGTGTTGACCACGATTAATAATATGGGGTATTACAGTCACCCCCCCTTAAAACGAACTTCGTCCCGAAGTTCACCCACACTCACTAGGGCATAACACCAACTATGCAGCCGACACAAAACTCTCTTTTCAACCAGCTCATTTATAAAAGACCATTAGCTAAAATATATTACTATTGTAATACATCGGTTTTGTGACCTCGGGATACTCGGCCGAGTAAGGGCTACTCGACCGAGTATCCAGTTGGGATGTGATATCAGTGGTCAGTTTGTTGTGGACTCGGACGAGGGGGTAGCGCTCGGTCGAGTTAGGCGTACTCGATTGAGTGTCTTGCACTCGGTCGAGTGTGTCTTACTCGGTCGAGTGGCTCGTACTCGACCGAGGGTCCAGTCCGTTTCCGGTTTTTGCGCGATTGATATAAATAGAAAGTGGTTCATAATCATTTATCTTTTTATTCTAAAAACTCTCTCAAAGCACTTTTTGTACTGAAAACGACGTAAGAACTGCCTCATGTTCATTTTATATCAATCCATAGTCGTAGTTGATCGTTTGTTGGGGGATCTTTTTATCCTTATTCTTTTAATTGATCAGGTAAGTTATCGATCTAGTCTTTAGTGATTTATGGGGTAATTGAATGGAACCCTAATTAGAGTAATTGGGGGTTTTACGATTCGATTGTGTTTAGGCAGTGGTTGATTGTTTAATTATATTTCTAAGAGGAGATTTCATAGAGGAGCCTTTCTGACTGGTTGCTTGATTTGCCGGATTTGCTTATTAGGTAGGGTTTCCCTACTCAGTTGCATGTAGAATATTATGTGATTAATGTGACGATTTTTGTACTGGTTATGATTGTTTTATATGTTGTGGTTGTTGTATGTGGTGGATGGTGGTGGTTATTGGTGTTGGAGTTGGTTGGTTTGTTAGCCATTGTGAGAGGTGGTCTCACCCCCATTATTCGCCTTTTTCGTTCTCTCAGCGTAAGAGGGATGTGCTCATTAAGGAACTAGATACACTCTGCGTAGCGGGGATTTTGGTGGTAAAGCTGTGGTCCCCACTGGCAGGGCTACACACCTTGGTGTGTAGTCAGTTTGGTTTTGATGGGGATGGGTGATGGAGGTTGCTTGTTGTTGGTTGTTGTTTATGCATTATATTGTATATTGTTTTAAAGTTGTCTGATCCCGTGTTGTTTTTTTTTTCAAAACTGTGGTGATCCATTCGAGGATGGTGAGAAGTTGGTTTAGCAGGTGATAATGGTTTCCATGGTTGCTGTTGATGCGGGTTGGCAGGGGCAGAGTCATCACCTTATTTTTTTAGTTTAGCTTCCGCTTATGATAGTTTTGTTATCACATTTGGATCTCATTTTGGTTTTGTTTTTTGGCACGTTTCTGATGTAACCGTTTTTATAAGTTAAACTTTATATTTGTTTCATTATTTTTCTATGATGTTCACTACCTCGGGTAACCGAGATGGTAGCATCCTTATATTCAGAGGTAGTCCTTGTTAAGGTGCCTCGGAGTATGGGGGTGTTACAAAGTGGTATCAGAGCACCGATTTTGGAACCTAAAACTAATGAACTAATGAAATTAGGGTGTCTAAATAAAATGAACCCGGGTAGGAGTTGTTTAGAGCTACCGCAAAGGCTAGGGAGACGTCCCAAAGCCATATAATCGCCTTTACAACTTTTAACCGGTCACGGTGGGGTGTCAAGGGTCGTGTGTGTCCATATGTTTTCTATGTGTTTCATATGCTTAAGTTTGTTTCACATGCAAGTTGGGTTTATGTGTATGAGGTAAATGGAGGAATATGGAATATTGAATATGTGATGATATGAGAATATGATGAATCGAGTACTGATTTGGATTAGTAACATGTTATGCTTTATGTATGATTTGTAAGCATGAGCGTAGTACGTAATTAGCATGACTCGACCGAGTACGGGAATACTCGACTGAGCTCCTGGCACTCGATCGAGTGGGGAATTTGATGTTTTGAGGCATAATCCCTGTATGTTTTCGACTCGACCGAGTGTGCGAGACACTCGACTGAGTCTGTTTTCTGGGTAAATCTGATCAGAGTCTGGATCAGTTGAACTCGACCGAGTTAGGTGGACTCGGCCATGTACCTTTGGTTACTCGACCGAGTATCTTATGGGATAGATATGTCTACCTGTTTTGAGTCGTAGGCTATGTGCTTACGACTGTTCTTCTTATATAGTTATCGATGGCTCCCAAGAGATCAGCCGCGTACTTGAAAGCTTCTGAGATGACGATTGATGAGGTGGCCCGAATGATTAAGCAACAAGAGGCTCTTACCGAGGCTCTTAAGGCCATGAGTAAAGCTAAAGAGAAGGTGGTGGATGCGAGCAAGATGAGCACCACTATCGCTCGCTTCAACCCTTCGACCTATGAGGGCACGGTGGCGTCGAACTTGCAGGATAATTGGGATAGAGAGATGGAGGGTGTACTCGAAGTGGTGAATTGTCCGGAGGATCTTAAAGTAGAACAAGCTGTGTTCTACTTAAGGGATGAGGCCGGTGTCTAGTGGGCTAGGGAAAAGGAGACAGCTCAGGAGTATTATTTGAGCCGGGGGAAGCTGCTATCCCCTGGGCCGAATTTAAGACGGCTATGCGACATCAGTTCATTCCTGAGCATATGTGTAACAAATTGAGGGCTGAGTTCAATACCTTCCGGATGACAAAGAGGATGACGGTAGCGGAGTATTACCGAAGATTCAATGAGTTGGCTCGATATGTAGACGACATGGAGCTGAACCAGCTGAACTTGGCGATCCGCTTCGAGAAGGGGCTATCAGTTAAGATACATAAGAGGTTGACTTCAGGGATTCTCAAGGATCTAAAGGAAGTTTATGAGCAGGCTGGTAATGCAGAAAGACTATCTGACATGACCTAGGAGGCCAGGGAGAAGGGGAGTGAGAAAATAAAGGCTGAGAGCGAGGGCACCGGGACATCCGGGTTCAAGAGGGGTAATTAAAACCGGGGGAGGGCTTCCTCTAATGGCTTTGGATTTGGTGGAGGTTCTGGTGGCTTTGGAGGCCTAGGGTGGTAGGAGCTTTAGTGGTGGATTAGGGTTGACATGCTACAACTGTTGTGGCATGGGCCACAAAAGACATGATTGCACCAGCTTGAGTGGAGGCGGCTTCCAGGGTCAGGGCAGGAGTGGTTTCTCATAGGGACCGGGTCATAGTATGGCTAGCAACAAAATAGTTGGGTCATGGCATAGCGAGGGAAGTTAAGGCAACACTGGGGCTTCAACCGTAACAATGGCGGAGGTTATCAAAGGCAGAACGGCAATGGGAACCAGAACTCGGCTGCTAAGTCGACTGAATCGACCAGCATAGTGCAAGGTGGAGGCCAAAAGAACAGTGGTAAACTGTTTATGATGGACAAGAAGGCAGCAGAGGAGGATGCACAAGTGGTCACCTATACTTTTCTTGTTAATAATACTCCTTCCTTTGTTTTCTTTGATTCGGGGGCGACCCATTTGTTTGTATCTAGAGGTCATGCTAAGGTTATGGGTTTGGGGGAGTATGAGTCTGTATGGGATGAAGTCTTTATACCTTCAGGAGAGTCTGTATAAAGTGGGAGGTTGTATAAGGGTGTGTCTATGGTGGCCGGACAATCAATTTTCCAATTGGTTTGTTTGAGTTTTCTATGGATGGGTTTGAGGTCATAGTCGGGATGGATTGGTTGGGGAAGTATAGTGCTACTATAGACTGTCACCAAAAGAAGGTTTCTTTAAAAGGACCTAAGGGAGTTAGGGTGTCTTACCGTGGGTTTGTGATCAAACCCAAAGTTAAGATTATTGCAGCTGTGACATTGAAGTCTTACATGAGGAAGGGCTATCCTATGATCTTATGCCACATGAAAGATAGTCGGATAGAGGAGCCATCAGCTGTGGAGATACATGTGGTGA
>VHZZ01001171.1:100723-112618 GCA_009801015.1 Silene noctiflora | reverse complement strand
CTTCAAATGCATAGCAAATTATGAAAGTAATGCTTAAAAGATGAAACAAAGACCATACTTATGCGTAATTGATATGACACAAACCATAAGGAGGCTTACACTCACCTAAGTGAGACCAAATATGAATGAAATGGTCTAATGAAGGCTCTACATTACCATATTGTTGCTTGCCAAAAATTAAGATTAAACTTATTCGGTTCAAAATTCATCAATTTACTTACTATGTCAAGACATCCCCATGAAAGCATATATCCCACAATATGAACAAACTATAAGCTAATAGTAAATTAGGGGACATGCAAATGGGAAAAGTCAAGAAAATGGCAAAAAGAGTAGCAAAATGAAACAATTTCTCAAAATTTCCTAAAATTGATTGAAATGAAATAACAATGCAAGACTATAACTACAATGCGAATGCATTTCCTCCCCCAAGCTAGAACAACACATTGTCCTCAATGTTAAAAACGGAAATATCCGCGAAAAACCACAAAGAAGAACAAGAAAAACCAACAAAGGGAGATGGGGTGCAAAACTAAACTATCATGAAAATGCAAACAACTTACTAGACTAGCTAGAGGGGTTTTGAAATGTGATTTAAGGTGAGAAAATAAAGAACTATGGAGAAGAAGGAGTCGTATGATACCATTGTTTGAAACAAATGAAGTTTGTTGTATATTCTTTTTTCTAATAAAAGACAACAAATCATAAACCCACGTCCCCGATCGGGGACAGCCCACCCCGATCGGGGTTGACTAGTTCTCAGTGTTTGACTTCTTTGCTTCATATCTCATATTTCCGTTCTGGAAATTAAAAGTTACGACCTCGGACGGGGTGGCAGCATGGGGTTGCGTGCTTAATCGTCATAATTCTTCTTCTCATCTTCAATTACCTATAAACCACCATCAAAAACCAACTAATCTAGACATTATTACTAAAACTACAAAAACGGTAAATTAAAAACARAAGCAAAAACACGGGTTGCCTCCCGAGAAGAGCAGGTTAAAGTCTCGCTAGACTTTGTTCTTAACGTCACAATCATATTTGTTTTGAAAAAGCACGTTAAAGCCCTTAGAAGTCTATCGTGTACCTGCGCATGAGCAATACAAAAGCATATGTAAGCAATTGATAAGATATAAGCATGAAAGATCAAAAGTAGGGAATGATATATCTTATCAAAGCGCATAGGAAAGACTTTAAAAAGAACCACCGTACTACTCCACTCGTCAGCAAGAGATGGAATATCACGTTTAAGACCATAAAACAAACCGTTAGTGCACAAAGGATAATCATACATGGTCTCAAATGGGTGGTATAAAGAAGTAGGGGTGGAGGACTCATCAAAAATGGGGGTTCATCCCACTTAACCTCTAAATTAAAATCGCCCAGTCCTTCAGCAGCCTCAAATGGATCAATAACTTCTACTACGAAAGGATTTTCTAAAATTTCTAACGACTCGGGCAAAACCTTTTTTGAAAGGTCAACTCCATCATAGTCATGAGAAATTTCAAGAACATCATTTGTAGTAAGGGTCTTGTCTACTACATGGTCAATGTCATTAACATGAGTCTCTTAATTTTTAATTGGGATGACTTTAAGGGGAATTTTAAAAGAAACTCGGGTCATCATCATCGTCATCCAATAATTCAAATGAATTAGGGGCAATAGACTCACATTGGGAGGGTGAAATGGCAAAAGAGGAGAAAATAGGCTCACTTTCTCTTGCTTTCTTCTAAGAGAGTTGCTCCAAACGTGCCTGATGCACTTTGAGCTCCTCTTTCATGTGCAATAAATTGAATTGGCGCGCCAACTCACGACATTCGGAAGCCATGGAATTTAAGAATTTCCAAAGTTCCGCCCCCTTCATGTAGAAGACTCTCCCCATACTCAAGTTTAGAGCCACTTTATGGGTCTCAAAATCCATGCCGTCAGGCACGAGATGATCCAAGTAATCCCCAAGGATGTATCCAAGGGAGATAAGACTATTTCGAAAATAGTAGACTCGGTCAAGATAGTCATGGAAAGGCTCATCTTTGAATTGTGGGACGAATCCGTTCATCATTACGCAAGGCCGATGTGAAGCTTCATTACCTACAAAAATAGGCACTAAAACTACACGGAAACTATGATAACGGTCTCAAGGAACAATTGTTCCTTAAGACAAAAACAAAAAAACAAGATAAAAATTTAACAACAAATAAAACGAAAACCGTTTCCCAGGCAACGACGCCAAACTTTGACTAGGCGGTCGCACACCTATCAAAAATAAATCCCTAGACGTGGCACTAATGAATGTAGTACGTAAGAGTCGAATCCACAGAGAAACGGTAGTTTTATTAGTTGTTATGAATTTATCGGGAACGGGTTATATTTTCGTTTTTGGGTTGGTAAAACAAGATAAATAAAATAAACAAGTCAATAAATAAGCAATTGTAAATAAATAGAGCAAAGCAATTGTAATAAAATGACATTAAAAAATATAATTAAAGATAGTTTAAAGGTTTTGGGTCACACATGCATAATAAAACATAACATATTAAATTACTAATGCAAATAAAGATAAATGCCTAGGCCTAGAGACGCCTATCTCTCAATATTAGTGTCAAGCCTTAAACCGGGTCCTAACGAGCTCTCGCAATGGCTAGGTCGATCTACTAAAACATGCTTAGTCTAATAAAAATCCGTGCCTTTCGACTTATAGATTGTATAAAAAATATAATCCTAGAATGTGATCAATAAACTAAGATTAACATTACAAAGCAAGCAAGTGTAGAAGCAAATATGCAATATTAAAACATACTAATCTAACATGTTATATAATTACTAATGCATGGCTTCCCTTATCCCCTAGACGATAAAAATCTACTCACTCATGTTATAAGAAATGAAAACTAAATATGTAATGAAATGCATAAATATAATAAAATGATTATATTAACTAGAATGTAAAATTTAAATAAACTAAATGATGAAATGATAAACTAATATACTAATGATAATAGAAATGTAGAAATATAAAATGCATGTAAATGTAACTTTGATTATTAATGTGAAAATGCAAAACTAATAACTAAATGATAACTAAATAACAAAATGAAATAGAATAATAAACTAACTAATGAAAACAATAAAGAAATACTAGAAATGAAAGTGAATTACCAAATGGAAAGCAAATGAAGAACTAGAACTTGAATTGTATTGAAAGCTTGATGATTGAATTACAAAATGTAAACTATTCTAATGTTTGGAAATGCTAAAACTATGAGAAAATACAAAGAGAATTGAGAGAAAATATAAGAAGATTGGTATGTAAAAGTGTGAATAAGAAATTGTGTCTTTTAAGGTCGAGGCTAGCCCTCATTTTATAGTAGTTTAGGCTTAATAACATAAACAACCCTAAAAGAATCCAAAGCATCTACATCTACCCAACCCCGATCGGGGACAGGCCACCCCGATCGGGGTCGCATGAACCTGGATTAATGGCTTTAAATGGCCATAGTTAATGGCCATAGAATCCAATGTTTATTATTTGACGCGTCTTTAATCACCCGGTAAATGCCTTGAGTGTGGAATAAACTTAGAATCCAATGTTGCATTTCCACATTAGTTGCTTGGACTTCTTTTATGGGCTATACTTATCATTTGTTTACATTTTTCTTTCTTGATTAATTGGACCATTTTTGTATCATTTGATCATTTCTTTCATGACTTGAGCTTGCATGGCTATGCATGATCCAAACCAACTTCCACTTAGCTTTGTGTTCTCGATATTTGCTCTTTTTGTCGGGAATTAGCTAATGAAAGCTACATTTCCTACAAAACTCGTTAAATGCATGAAAAATAACTAGATCACGAGATTAGCTCAAATAAACACTAATAATAGTGCAAATAACATGTAAATCCGAGCTAAAATATGGGGTAAATTTCGTATATAAAATTGACTTATCAGGCCACTATAAGTTGTGTTTAAATTATTTTGACCTGTGTCCCCAGCCGGGTGACCGGTTGCCGATGCCCTGGACCGGCTGAGAACTTTTTTATATGAATTTAATAATTTTGGTTATGAGCTGAAGCACGGGCCAGTTGGTCGACAGCCGGTGCTCTGGCCGGCTGGGAGCCCTCTAGTTTCTTATTTCATCTTTATTCATTCACATGCCTTATGTATGATGCAAGTATGATTTGTTTATGTTATAATCACATGAAATAGAGTATCATGATCATGTATGAGCTAAACTTGTTCAGTTTGTGCATTTATCATCATGTTTTGAGTTTGCACACCATTTAATACGAGTTTTCTATTGAGATGGTCATGTTGCTTAATTCTTACACATTTTATCTTACACCCATCTTCAGCCATTTGCCTAGTGCGGGTTTGCTCTTAGATGTCCGCCTCCTTAGACCGTTTGTCTAATGTGGGGTACTCGGTTGTCGTTTGTGTCCGAGTCTTGGATACGACCGTTTGTCGTTTTTCTTTCGAGGGATGATTTCCTTCGAGGGTCTGGCCAGGTTTAGATTAGGACCGTTTGTCCTACTAAGTGGAGTTTATGTCTAGAGTTGTAAGGATATGTTCGTGTCTTGAATATTTGCACATGATAATGCTCATGGTTCCGCTCTCTAACCTTCCGATTGTTTATTTGTTTAATATGTCACCTTTCTTATCTCGTCCTTTATTCGTGGTTGTTCTTTCTTCTGTTATCCAAGTTGTTTATGTTATGATCAATATATTGCTTATTGAGTTGTTATTTACAATCATTTCGGTGTATTGTGGCTGGGAGAACCTTGAGTTACTCCCCACTAACTGTGGCGTTCATGTTTACATGAATGACATGTACATGTTGGTGATCGATGGGGTGAGTCTGTGTGAGCTAGCGAGCATTGACCTTGGACTTTATTTTTCATAGCTAGACTCACCTAACTTTTACACATTGTTATTCGTGGGATGTATTTTCCCCAACCATTTCTCACTTTGGTTTGTATAACCTAAATTGTGCTCATACTTGTTTTTATGTTAGTGGTAATTCGCGGTTAGACTTTAAAAGTTTTCAAAAATCCTTATTTCCACTGCACTTTTCTAGTTTTAATATGTGTAATATCGCGAGGTGTCACAGGTATATTCTAGTGGTTGTAGATTATGTATCTAAATGGGTTGAGGTCGTTGCCTCGGTTCATTGTGATGCTAAGACCATGATTAAATTGTTTAAGAAGGTAATTTTGCCTTGTTTTGGTGTCACTCGTGTCGTCATTAGTGATGGGGGAATGTATTTTAAAGAAAAACAACTTACTTCTTTCCTGTCTAAATATGCTGTTAAACATCGTAGAGGTTTGGGATACCATCCTCAAACTAATGGTCAGGTAGAAGTTTCCAATCGAGAACTTAAAGAAATTTTAGCAAAAGTTGTGTCTAAATCACAGAAGACTAGACTATGAAACTAGATGATACCTTATGGGCGTATAGAACTGCATTTAAGACACCAATTGGTGTATCACCATATCGTTTAGTTTATGGTAATTCTTGTCAATTACCTGTTGAGTTAGAGCACAAAGCTTGGTGGGCAATTCGTGAGCTCAATTTTGATACTAAACTGTGTGGTGTGAAACGTCTTTTGCAGCTACATGAGCTAGAGGAGTTCAGGATGAATGCCTACGACAGTGCCCGCATCTATAAAGAGAAGACCAAGAGATGGCATGATAAGAGGATCATAACGCGCGAGTTCCAAGTTGGAGAAAATGTGTTGTTTTTTACGCACGGCTCTGTCTATTTCCTGGAAAGACGAAGTCCAGGTGGAGTGGCCTCTACACGGTGACAGTCGTTTCCAAGTTTGGGTCAGTTGAGCTAGAGAACTCAGTGGGAGAGAGATTTAAGGTGAACGGTCACCAAATGAAGCACTACTATGGGACCGATGATTTTATTGGGAAGGTTGAGGTATTATACTTTGACCTATCATCGAGTAAGAAGACTGAGGTAAAAAGGGTCGAGCGGGACCTCATAAACCAGTGCTGACCGGGTGGCAACCCGGGTTG
This sequence comes from Silene noctiflora, assembly GCA_009801015.1. NCBI lineage: Eukaryota > Viridiplantae > Streptophyta > Magnoliopsida > Caryophyllales > Caryophyllaceae > Silene > Silene noctiflora. Next base: position 106,600 of record VHZZ01001171.1, on the reverse strand, counting down.
TAAACACCTTGTACTTTAGGAAAGACATTTTATGCGCGTTCTTGCTTTACTTTAAACTTTTTAATTGTGTTTGCTTAAAGACATTTTGGGTGAGTTTACTGTATTTTTGTGGAGTATTTTGCGTATTTTCAGGTATTTTAAAGAAGACGCGGAGTTACGACAGTAAAAAACTACGCAGAAAGGAAGAAAGAAAATATGTCATAATGTTACTCTAGTCGATCGACTAAAACTGTTTCAACAGTTAGTCGATCGACAAGTTTCAAATTGGGGATTTATCAATTTATTCGATCGACTAAATTTAAGTGGAGAATTTAAAAACCAGTCGATCGACTTACGTCGATCGACTGGAATTGGGGATCAGACGTCTTCTAAAGAGAAGTTTTCTTTCCTTTGTTCATTCATAACCTATTATTTTTTTCGACACTCTACACTTTCTCCCTCACTTCTACCATTAATCAACTCATTCCATCCTTCTCCTACACTAATTTTTCTATCCAACACAAGTAACAACAATCTATCTTATCCTCATTTCTACTTCCTTTGCATGATTTTTCATCTTAAAATCGAATTAAGGTTAGGTTTAAATTGATTTGGGGATTTTTATACTAAATCACGGAAGGTAAGAGAAGAAGAATGACGGGACGAGCACGCATGGACCGTGCGGTAGGCGAGGGCAATTCGGTCAAGCCAACGCCGGACAACCTGGAGTCCGCACTTGTCATCGGCGAGACAATGGATAGTCTACCCGACTATCTCGAGGTAGTTTTCAGTTCTCTAGACCAACGGACCCGTTTTCTCCGGTTGACCACCTATAACATTATCCCTACTCGGTTTTTTGAACAAAACAGTCTTACGGAGTTAGGTTTCCTTAACCCCGTCTTAGGCCTTCTTAATGGCACCGGGATGACTGGTTTAATTAACATGCGAGAGTATACTTACTTAGTACCTACTCTTGAGTTTTTTAGTAGTTTTCGTTTCTTTGGCGGAAATTATGACAGAGACTCCACTGGCCCTTGCATCCGCTTCCGTCTGTTTAACCGTGACTTTGTTTGGACCCTAGCACCTTTTGAGGCCCATTTGGGCATAACTAGTGACGATTTTAGTACCCCGCCCCAGAACCTGACTCGTCTTATGCGGGGTGCCATTTCAGATAATTTTGAGGGGAGGAAGAGGGGAAATTTGGTTCACCTGCCACCTATTCTTTATTGGCTCTGTTTGGTCGCGAACACTATTCTCAGCTAAAAGGAGTCCAACCACGTTAATAGCATTGAGCTGTCCATGTTAGTGGGGTACTTGAACATTGACAGCCGTACCCCGTTTGTGCTTAACATTGCTCTTATGACTTCCCATCACTTCCACAACATCGGGGAGGGGACCACTGTGACTACCATCGTCACTGGGGGGATAGTCACTCATATAGCCCGTCAGCTTTTCTATGATTTCCCCCGAGGCATTCTTCCTATTGGCCATGACTACCCAAATGGCCCGAATGACACGTACTTAATGGATATACCTTATATAATTGATGTCTATTGGTTGTTAGCCGACTATACGTGGAAAATCTCCACGGCTTTCTCTGTGACCCTACCTGGCCTTGTCCTACACTACCCCCACTTGTCCCTTTTCCCGAGGTTCTACGTAGAGCCCCTCGTCCCCCTACTCCCTCTTACCTTTTGCATTTGACCATGCCGAGGGAATATACCACGGGGGCGAGACAGACCTCCCATGCTGCTAGGGAGGCACTTGAGTCCTCTAGGACTCACCACTCTTCCCCCAATGCCTCAACTTACGGTGAGCTGAGACCTCAATCGGTCTACCTGTCCCATTTTATCGTTCCCCCTCCTTTTGTGTCCTATCCGATCATGGTTCAAGGGGCACGTGATGATGTTCTATTCGATTTGTGCGGGCGTACCGCGTAGATGGAGATGAAACAGGCCTTAGCCGGGTTCCCTGTGCACGACTACTACGCTCGCTCCGGACATTTGCCACCAGCTAGGTGGCCCCACCCCTCTTACTTCCAGTTTCCTAAGGGCGGGAACCCTGCCACTGCAGAGGAGGACACCGCTGAGGTAGAGGAGCGGTACCGGGCTCACTTGGCTAGCGGTTCTCGGGTCCACAGGGATGATGATGATCCCAATTTTGTTCCAGATAAAGACTAGTGGCTACTGGATACGACCTCCCCTTGTTGTTGGCTGGTTTGGGGAGGTTCTTGTTGTACTTGGTGAGTTCCCTTACTCTACTACTTTTGTTTTCACTTTGTTAGCGTATCCCTTTCCCCCGTATTACACTGCTGCGGTTGTTTGCTAAACACAATGAGGGCATTGTGTGATTTGGTTTTTGGAATCCATTTGCATATTTTTTGCATTTCTGTTTGCATGTTTCTTGCATTTTCGTATGCATCGTTTTTTGTTTTCTTTAAAAAAATAAAATAAAAAACAAACAAAAACATGAAAATTGAAAAAAAAAATTACAAAAATATGTTTTGCATTTAGGTCGAGTCGAAACGGTTGGATTTCCAGATGAAACTGCACTACTTCTTGTCTCTTTGCCTAAGCCTTGCATTTTTAGCACTTCTTTTAGTATGGTAATTTGCATAATCTACGAGTTTTTGTTTAATTTTGCTGAATAAATAGACTTGACTTAATATTGGCAACCTACTCAAATTTCTAAGGAATTAGAGCCTATTAAACCAGTGACATCTATGATCGGTTTCATTTTAGGATGGGAGTAGTACTCCTTATAAGACATGTATCATTAATTTGCATAAGCATGATTTTTGTCTCTTAGTACCTGTATGCATTCGGGTTAGTGGCGGTGTCACATGTGGAGAGGCGTCCTTTTTCTTTCTATTTTACCCTCGAGCCTCACATTAGCCAAATCGACTTGTTTTCACCCAAATTGATAACTACATTCCTATATAGCCTACCTTTGTTAAGCTAGTATAGTAAATGAAGTTAGGTACGTATGTATTTATCGATCTTGGTATTTATACTTTTGTTATGGAAGGGTTGGAGAGAAACAAAGGATGAAAGGAAAATGGAAAAAAAAAAAAAAAGACAGTTCAGAAATATTAAAAGAAATGAAAAGAAAATAAAACAAAGAGAAAATACTGTCAAAGAAAAGAAAAAAAAAACAAGAAGAAAGAAAAAAATGATATGAAAAAGAAATTGTGATTGGACTCATTTTCCTACACTTCACTTTTATACAATTGAGGAGTCATTTCTGTTTGGTGAGTGAGTTCTATGACATTTCAGGCATCATTTTATTTTATACGGTTGGGTTGTTGAGCTAGATTTGATTACGATTGGTTTCGTTTGGTACTAGCTTAGCTCTTACCTCCACATTTCCAAAGCTTTTTGCTCCTTCTTACCCAATTACCTCACTTCACTAAATCTGTAAGTCCTTGGCATGTGACTGGTCCTGTTTGGTTGGAATGCATATGTACGGTCGGTAGAGATTACTATCATGTTAGATTTCATGCATATTCTTATAGGTCATAGTTAGGTGAGTTTATTATTATCCTTCTTGTCTTACAGTTATAATCTCATCTTGTGCTTTAAATATGTGATGAGCGACCCGTGAGAGTCCAATTTATACAAGTCTTGCAAGGTCGACGGTTCAACAACTTTAACATTGATTTAACTCGTTTGCATTTGATCCATCACTATAGTGTTAATTTGTTGCGTTAAATGGTTTGGGCATGACATTGGTAGCTCGCTCTGGTTTGAATATTGTTCCATTAGGGTCCTTCATGTTTCATGTTTGTTGCTTGATTGGGGACAAGCAAAAGTTTGGTTTGGGGAGGTTTGATGCGTGCTATTTTCACACACTTTTTATGCCAATTTTGCACGCATTTCTATGCATTTCATGTTGCGCCCAACTACTAATTCTCCCTTGTACATATTACTTTGGTTTGTCTTGTTTAATATGCGGATATGAGCCCGAGTATGCATAATCAAGTCAAAACCCGTCTCCGGGAGTGCATTCTGTCTTTAGTAGAGTCGAGCTCGGGAATCGTCACCTTGGGATAATGCGTGTGGACGAGAGTGGACAAAGTCAAATGCTGCTGCTTTGTTAGTTTAGTCGATTGATCGACTGGCCCTATTAGTCGATCGACTGTTATATTAGTCCAGTTAGTCGATCGACTAGTACTGTTGGTCGATCGACCAGTTTTGTATTTAGGCGAGTTATAAAATTGTTTAACTCGGCCCATTAGCTTGTAGGAAGTATCGATATCTCTTATTATTTAAGAGAAGACGACTAATCTGTTTAGATCATTTTTTATCTTGCTGAAAATTTCATTGCGTTACTTTGTTCTTAACTTTTGAATCTAAAGACTTGAACTTTCCTCCTTTCATTCGGTAATAAATTAATTAATCTTTGTTTCTCTTTTAATTTCTCTCTTTTGATTTCATCATCTTTTCTTATTACTTTGTTCATTGTAGTTTATGCTTGCTTGTTATTTTTATTCATTACCCATGTTTAATCTAATCCTTATGTTTATCGTTTATTTAGTTAATTTCATCATGCGTATCTAATTTCTCTCATGCTAGGATTTAGGGGAGCCATGGTCGTGTAACAGAATATTGTTAGGTTTTCAGATATGGTATTCTTATTGCTTCAAATTGTTAATTGTAGATTTCCACCGTGATTGATTGGTTAAATACATGTAATCAATTAACTGTTTTGTTAAATCTTGACCTAGATCGAAAGATTGGTGTAGGGTGAAGACTAGTTGCGAACAATAGAAAGACCTAATTAGAGCGAATGCTATATTAGTTTTCTAGGGCGAATAGTGGACTGAAATGACCTGATCAATATCCTTCTGACCATATCTATACCGACCGTTGATCTACACTTTTGAATGTTGTTGACCGTGGTGAACCGACAATCCTAGCTATTTCCCTTTATATTGCTTTTAAACTCTTTTCTTATCTGTTTGTTTTTTCTTTCATTGCTTTTAGATTAGTCAAAACAATAAACAAACCCCCAAAAATTGGTTGCTCAGACGAACTTTAGTTGACAATTAGAACCTCTTTATCTCCCTGTGGATACGATCCCGACTTCCTTATCTATATTAGTTAGAAACCAGTTGGTTATCTTTGGTAGGTATACGATTAGCCTCTCAACAAGCAAGACGCTTTGTTCTTTTTGTTGTTTGTTGCCTAGGTGTGCGTTTCTTCCCTTGTGTATGCAAAAGAGATCATGTGAAGATTTGCATTGTTCTTCATTTCATAACCTAGTAGGTGTCCTATTTTTGTTGGTCGGGGAAGTAAAAGTAGGACAATAATGGAGAGTTTTGGTGGAGTGGATCTTGGTAGATTAACCCCTACCCAGATAATAAAATTTGGGGGAGAGTCCTATTTTTTTTTTTTTTTTGATAGATAGAAAAAGTGTAATTATGGTACCCCCAAAGTTACATAGTAAGCTAGTCGGCTAAGTTTCACTAGAAACCCGACTAGCAAAACTAGTGAAACGAAACCAAACTTAAAGATTACATAAACATTTATTGAAGGGAAAATTAAAACAAAGCAATCTAGAGTAACGAGGGCAGGATGATGAAGAATAGGTTGACCACGAGCAACCTCGTCTACCTCAACAACTTTACTAACAATTTCCAGAGGCCACGGGACGGACCAGGCGCACTTGCGCCACAAGAGCGTAGAAAGAAAAGAGGAAGAACGGACCGAAAAAGCTTGTCTTCAGCGGATAAGAATCTTCTACACCATGGTAATCGACCCCAATAGTCCAAAGACCAACAACCAAAAGAACCAAGTAAACTGATAAGAAGGACTAGATTGTAATACTACGGTTTTATGTACCTATAGTTACTCTATCGAGTAGGACTTACTTTGTCGAGTAAGTTTATGTGTTTTA